>JAKOGI010000371.1:567500-585000 GCA_029747015.1 Carnegiea gigantea
TTTCCTATAAAAAGAATGGATCAATCATCGTCATTTTCAACGTCACGATGTCAACTGCAACAAAAAAATGCCAAATTGAACGCTCGTCGATGATTATTGTTCAAGCGTCGGCATATGGAATGAGATGATGTGGTAGCACACCGTTGTCGCTTGCTTGCAAGGGAGGCGCGCCACGTCAGGTCGACGTTGATACGTTTGGAACAAATAGAGTCAACACATCTTGCACAGCAGGCTGAGCAGCAAAATCCCGTCTCAGCACATAACATTGGCAACATTAGTTATGTTGGCCCTGAATTATATAAAATCTTGCCCTTGCTAAGGCTCTAATATTCACCATATGTTTAATACCTCATTCTAAATACACGCAATTTATTCCCATAATCAGATGAACGAAGCGCTCATGGTGACAATCTCCAATCCAACATAGCTCGTTCTGTAAGACCTCTGCTCACAGAACACGTGACAATCTCTTCCACCCTAACGGGTAATCCCCTGAAACTTTCGTCCGTTTGTGTAGCTCAGCCTACCATAAGTTACATGCTCACCCTACTAATGCCATTGCAGAATGGACACATCCCCCTCGAAGACAATCATTCTTAAATCGATGGGACTTGGGGCTGCGAACGGCTACATGTCCACATTACAGAGCTATTATGTGGATAGAGGAAAGGGATATAAATAGTAGTATCACAAATCCAAGATTCAATTTGTGCTGCCAAAGTGGACAAGTTAGTCTGCCCTTACTTCCATCATATCCTTCATTCCTTACATCACTGCTGTCAAATCGACATTTCCTTGACAATATTAGAATCTACACCTCCATGTTCTCATTCACTTCCATGGAGGAAAGGATTGACAACAGTGTCAATGATGGTAGAAGCCTGTATATTTTCCAAATAAATGGTTGCAACCACCATAAAATTGGGTCCTTACTCCCTCGATTTGGGTTACACCCATCATTTGTGCAGTTGTACATTTATGACACTAGCAATGAAGTGTCAAACCGACTGATTGTACTTAGGGCATCTAGTCATTCTGGCATTAGATCAGACATTGTGCAAGAGTTGCAACAAATGTTGGATGCAGTTAATTCGTATGTCGCTATATTTAAGAGAGCTCGTGACATATTACGTGACCACGGCGAGGTTTTTGATTTGCGAATTCGCATCATCCAGGCCAGAGAGGGCCGGTAATATATTAGACCCACTCCAGAAGAGGTTACGGGACTAATAGTTGGGGATGGAACTGAGCACTTTGGACCACGAGATGTCATTCTTCAAGCAAGGGGTAGAACCTTACAGAGGATAGATGAGCATCATCTATCATACATGCCTTCACACTATCCTCTATTGTTTCCGTACGGCACCGATGGATGGAGTGCAGACATCCCAAGAATGACTAAGTCCAGTACATCAAGGTCAATGGTATCAATGAGGGAATTTTATGCATTTTGCATCCAAGACCGACTAGGTGAATCCATGGTTATTAAACAGAGTTGACGATTGGGTCAACAATTCTACGTAGATGTATGGGCTGCCATTGAGCAATATAGGCTTACATGGTTCGAAAACCATCAAGGTCGCCTGCGGACAGAGTTGTACAGTGGCATTCAAGATGCACTTAACGCAGGTGACATTAATGCAGAATCAATGGAGCGAAGATATATTTTACCATCTTCTTTCACTTGAGGACTACGTTATATGATGCAGCATTATCAGGATGCAATTGCAATTTGCCATGCTCTGGGCCTCCTGATTTCTTTGTGACATTCACATGTAATCCAACTTGGCCTGAAATCACTAATGAGCTATTTCCCGGTCAACGATCAGAGGACAGACCAGATCTAATAACTTGAGTTTTCAGAATTAAGTTACAACAACTGCTTGATGATTTTAAGATGAAAAAGATCCTTGGAACAGTCATTGCTGGTGAGTTCCTGTCATTGTAAAGCACAGTATTTTGCCTTACAAATACATTCAATCTACTAATGACCCCCTCTTTATCTTTTGCAGAAGTCTATGTTGTTGAATTTCCGAAGCGTGGCCTTTTCCATGCTCATATTCTCTTAACAGTAGCACCGGAGGATAAGCCCACCTGCCCAAAAGATGTTGATAGGCTAATTAGTGCCGAAATCCCTGATCAAGCTATGGACCCTCTAACATATGATACTGTCACACGATTCATGATACATGGCCCCTGTGTGTCATGCTTGATTGACGGGAAATGCTTAAAATATTATCCAAAAAGATTTTGCATCCAAACAACATTTGATGAGCATGGCTTCGCTCAATACCGCAGGCGGCGCACACCACAAGTGGTCGTGAATGGATGAGAGATTGATAACCAGTGGGTGGTCCCATACAATAGAGATCTATGTGTAAAATATGACGCTCACATTAACGTCGAGCGCGTAGCTGTCTGTAGAGTGATCAAATACCTATATAAGTATGTACATAAGGGACATGATCGTGCTACTATTGTTATTGAATGCAATACAACACATCGTGACAGTGAGCAATATCGGCCACATAGATAAGGGGAGGAAATCTAGGCGTATTTGGATTATTATTACGTATCTACAGTGGAGTCATACTGGCGGATTTTTGAGTTCAGCTTGCAACATCAATATCCCTCTCTCCAAAAACTTCAATACCATTTGCCTGGAGAATAATTAGTTGTGTTTAATGACAAAGAGGAGCTCTTTAGAATTGCGAATGAACCAGAAGCACAGAAAACAATGTTAACAATGTGGTTTGAAGCAAATAAGAAATACCCACAAGCTCGACAGACCACATATCCGAACTTTCCCACGCAATGGGTATAGAATCATTCTTCTAGAAGCTGGACGGTCTGTAAAAAAAAGGTTCTTTAATTGGTCGACTTCCGTTTGCACATCCAAACTGTGGTGAACGATAATACTTGAGAATGCTTCTTACAAAGATTTGTGGAGCAACTTCTTTTGAGGATATTCGTACCATACGTGGTGTCATACACCCAACATTTAAGTCAGCATGCATGGCACTGGGTCTGCTTGATGATAATGGTGAATGGCATACTGCGTTGACTGAAGCATCCACCTGGGCTTCAGGTATGCGACTACGAAATATGTTTTGTTCCATGTTGATGTTCTCCGAGATTGCTGATCCAGTAAAGTTGTGGGATGCAAATTGGGCGCATCTAACAGATGACCTGCTACATACCGTACAACGGCAAACAAGAATGCCAGATATGGATTTATTATCTACTGAGCGCCAGAATCTTGGCCTACTTGAGATAGAATGTACCTTGAATAGAAATGGACGATCACTGTGAAATTTCCCTCTAATGCCACTCCCTTCTGTTGAAGCTGCAGTTTATGCAACAAATCGGCTTATTATTGACGAACTTGATAATGATACAACTCTCGAAACGTCAAGATTTGAAAGTTTTGTAAGAGGGTTGAACTCAAATCAGTATCATACATACAGATCAGTATTTGATACTCATAACAGAGGTGAAGGGGGGTTGTTCTTCATATATGACAGTGGATGCACGGGAAAGACATATCTATGGAATATTATAATCTCCAATCAGACAAACATATTGTCCTTGCCATAGCATCATCGGAAATTGCTTCTTTACTGTTACCCGAAGGGAAAACAGCCCACTCAGTGTTTAAAATACCTTTACAACCTGATGAAACGTCAGTTTGTTTCTTCGATAAGAGGTTTGAACATGCGAATCTTATCCGTGAAACAACATTGATTGTGTGGGATGAAGCACCAATGATGAATCGTTTAGCATTTGAAGCCGTTGATCGTCACCTCAAGGACATATGTGATAATCAGAATACTTTTAGCTGAAAACTGGTCCTTCTTGGGGGAGATTTTAGACAGATACTTCTTGTGGTTACACACAAGAGTTGTGAATCTATCATTGCGGCTACGATCCATTGAGCAACACTCTGGAATGAATGTAGTATTCTACACTTGCGTATAAACATGAGGCTGAACCCAACGAGACTATGCACATTGTAGAGGAATTTGCTCGATGGATATTATAAGTTGGAGATGGTGAAGTACAAGGAATTACTATTTCAGATGATGGAGAGCAATTGGATTAAGATACTCGAAGAATTCCTCATACAGAATGACGGCAATAGTTTGCACAATTTGATCACATCAATTTACCTTGATTTTGATACTAAGTATGAAGATTGGTCATATCTTCAAGAACGAGGGATTCTTGCATCGATAAATGATGATGTCAATGAAATAAACACAATCATGTTGTCCATGCTTCCTGGAGATGTGAAGAGCTATTTGAGTTGTGATAGTCTTTCAAACGCCAATGATTGTGGTCCTTTCAGTGACATGGAACCCCCTGAATTACTACATTCCTTAAAGATTTCTGGATTACCAAATCATTATTTAGATCTTAAAGTCTGTGCGCCGGTTATATTATTAAGAAATTTGAATCAGTCCATAGGGTTGTGCAATGGTACTCGCTTGGTTGTCAGTACGCTGGGTGATAGAGTGATTGAGGCCAAAGTAATATCTGGCTCAAAAGTTAGAGACACTATCCTAATGCTCAGAATTGATTTAACACCATCCAATCTTCCAGATTTATAACTTAGAAGACGACATTTCCCTCTTAAACTGGCGTTTGCAATGAGAATCAACAAAAGTCAGGGACAAACTTTGAATACAGTTGGTGTGTACATTCCAAGACTCGTGTTCAGCCACGGTCAACTTTATGTTGCATTATCACGTGTTACATCCCCTTCTGGCTTAAAAGTACTGTTTTGTAATAAGAGAGGAGTTCCAATAGATGTTATAAAAAATGTTGTGTATAGGGATGTATTGAACCATTTGTAGATTATTTTATCGTACAGTTTATTTGTTTCACCTATTACATTCTGTCTACTTAGTTAACCTATTTTCAATCATATAACAATTGTGTAATTTATAGTAATGTACTTCCTTTCACAAATACGTTGTGGTCATTGCTTTATTATCAAACCATACTATCTGCTTTAATTTCTTTAAGATTACAGGCATGACATCTTTAGCACCTACATTTATACCTATATACGCTATCAACTCTTACAATAGATCTGTTACATTGATAGTTCGGCTCATGCGAGCAATGTCCGTTCGAGTCTATAGGCGACGAACAGTATGGAAAGTTATATTTGTAGACTACCAGGTATTAGATTAGTGTGTTCAATAAAGTCCTTATCGTATACATGTGTGATGCTTACGAAAGCATTTCGTTATTTTATAGTGTGATAAGATATTCGGCATCATAGAAGGCGATGCCGATATCACTCGATGGAGGTCCATACTCAGTGCTGGCAAGGTTTATCACATATTCGGACTCTCAGTTGATGCTGCTACAGATGGCGAACGGAATGTGGTGACCAACCTTTATAAATTGGTTTTCGAGAACAACACTTCTTGGCATCATTGAAGAATGTTAGGATATTTCCTACCAACACCAACCTCCTTTCCTGTCATTCACCGAGATCCCTCGACGTCTTCGGACACCTGATAATGTTGTTGGTACGTATTGTTCACACAGTCAAGTTTGCTATCTAAATTTATGCATACATTTCTTCTGTATTCTTTACAATGTTCTCATTCCCTGTTATTCTATAGACGTCATAAGGATGGTAGTAGCTATATATCCTTTGAAAAGGACCCGAGATAGAGGCACTGCACTGCGGGAATTATTACTTTGTGACATGTAGTGTGTATTGTGATTAGTTAAGATTTGTAAAGATTTATTGTTACATTTCAATTGTATAAAGACTAGTACATATGATACATCTGTGCAGGATGCACCCATTGAGACTGACTTTATGGGGAGATTTTACAGAAGTTGAGGGCACCTATATTTAGCAACATTTAACTGCTAAAAATATACTTCTTGCTTCCAGAGTGGACATTAGAAATTATAAAGGTAACTTTACGTCCACTTGATATAATGTCATTCACAAAACTGTCTAATTTCCATAACTCTGATTGTATATATCAGTAATACATTTTCTCTCCTGCAACATAACTATAGGAATATCAGTTTCTACTTTGCCCGTTAGTAGATTATTGATAAACCCAGATATTGAAGCAACAAAAGACTTTGAAGAATGGTATACACAACATGTTATATTAATTTAGGTTTTCTAATTCTATACACCTTATATACACTTGACCTCACATGTGTTACTTTTCATGTATGTATTAGGTACTCTGGCACTTCAGGTGTGATGAAGCATTTTGATTTCATGCGTATAAGAACATTATGCATGTGCCATCTAGAGAAATAGTTTGCAGCTAAACGGATTAGATTATATGAATATGCTACTGCGCCAAATGTAAGCTAAACTTTTATTCAACAACTGTTCCTTATGCTTACATACATTCATTCAATATCACATAATTTTCATATTTTATTATATCCAGGTTAGATATTTCTGAATTTTTGCATATATTGCTAAAATCCACCCGCTGCTTTACGACGCTTACACTAATTGCAACAAAAGTGTCTACACTTATGTATTCGCACTTAATGTACTATACTGCACATGCCGATCACCAAGTTTGACTTAGAACAGATGTGCTTCTATGATTCTCTATTGTTTCATAGTTTGTTATGCTTTCCCAAATTTTTGTTTGCATTAGTGTAACCATCCCTTTTTAATTTAAAAATATAGGTTCATCTTCAGAGTTATGTTACAAGATATTACAAGTTGTAAAGCGTTCACTGTTCTTCATGAGGATGGTCGAATTCTTTTACATACAACCGCTATATAGTTGGATATGTATGCAGCGCAGGTGTTCTCATTGTCACTCCCTATCATGTTTACCCAAGTTATTATTCCACCGTTACCTAACCTGTGTTACTATTGTCCACAACCATATAGTCATCTATCGCTTTATGCAATTATAGATGATTACATAGGAAAACCTTGAGTTTTCATTCTAGCGCCTCCACGCCGGCATGAAGTAGAAGCGCCTATCGCTCTTATTGTACCAGTCAATTGGGAGGAAGAGGTCCATTACATATGACATACTAATGTTAAGTACACCAGGTACATAATGTGTATATATAAAATTTCCTTCTATCATTGTTAATCAAATTATCATTAAATCTTGATGCTTGTTTTAGGTACAAGAGAAGGAGGTGGATTCTTCATCACTGGCGTCATTGCTCAACTTATCATCACCCTATTTAGCGTACTTTGTACCAAATTCACTGCCTAATATGTCAATCATACTTATATGAACTTCTTCCACAGTGATATAGTTTTCAATTGTTAATCTTATTATTTATGCACGAAGTTGCTGTATATTTATTTTTTTCATTGGGTTTTCCCCTTCTCTTCACTAACTTATAGTATTAATTATGTCCACACCAACTATCTATTTATTTTTTGATAACATATATAGCCATCAATTGTCCATTTCAACATGCTCCGTGCTTTTGTACTGGCCCAGACTAGTTAAAAAAAATATAAACAAAAGATGATAACTTAAATGGGTAGGCAGGAGGCCGTAGAAGTATTAACGCCCAACATTACTTTTGCCTAACTACTTTCTACTTTTCCTAAAGAAACCCACCCACCTTTATATTAGCTGAACTCAAATATAATTTACGTCTTCATATAATTTACGTCATTATATCTGCTGAACAAAAAAATAAAATCCTACTTTTCCTAAAGCATTAATGCCCAATATTAAATCGAAACTCAAATATAATTCATGTCATTATATTATGTTTTTGTGTTTATGTAATGTTGTGTTCATAAGATATTTATAAATTTTGTATATTGGTAGCATAATTAAAAAAATTTATATATTTAAGTAATTAAAATGAATGAATGCTATAGAAAATCTATATGGGATGTAAGAAGACGTTAGAAGATGTAAGAAAATATAAAGATTATGTTAAGGATGTAAGGAGATGTAAGGAGATGTAAGAAGCTGTGAGGAGATGTAAACTCTTAGTTAAATCCTCAAAAATGCAAAATAGAACAGGGCTGAACTAACATAGATAGATAGATACATAGATAGATAGATAGAAACACATGCGCACGCTCACGCACGTGCATGCACACACACATGCACATACATACATATATACATATAGAGTACATAACTAATGAGAGACCTAGTTTTAATGAGAGATGAGAGCAATTAATTTCCACCACTAGATCTAATCCAACGTCCTAGATTTAGCTGCATATAATTACCAAATTAATAAAATCAAATCAGTCGTAGATTCTCTTCCCCTATTTTCAAGCACTGAACCGTTTCCCCCCCAAAAATCAGCTATAGCTTTACTTTCTCTGTCTTACCTATAGCTTTATTTTATATCTCCAGCTTGTAGCTTTAATTATGAGGAAGGGAGGAATCAATCTCGATTAAAGACTACCCTTTGGTGGGAGATCAAGGGATTGCAAGTTTATTGTCATCATCCTCTTCAGTCTTGTCCAAAGTGAAGCTTCAAACTCTAAACGTCTCAGACTTCTCTCTGGATGTCATTAGGCACTATGGAAAGTCTATCAGTAGCCTCACCTTGAGCGACCTACAGAATGTCAGCGAAAAAGGGTTTTCGGTCATGGGCAATGCGCAAGGTTTAAAGACCTTGGTTTCCTTGACAGTTGATTCATGTTTTGGGGTCACATATATAATGGACAGCCACATTGATTCAAATTCTTTGATGAATTTGAATCAACTCATAGATTTGTATACACTGTATAAACCTCTCTATTTCTCTTCTATCTCAAAGTCGAAGAAAACGAATGGAAGCGTCATATGCAACAGTTGTGATTAGTTTGGCATGCGTGGTGGTGGGAGTTTTGACATGGTGTAAAATTGGTTTCTTGGTATACATTTACATTTATATTGTCAACTAAATCCGTAGAATACTGAAAAAATAAATATCAAGCATTATTGCTCAACAAAAGCAAGATCCACTTTTGAAAAATATATATTGTTGAATATGAATTTCCAGCCATCCATTGACTGCTTCTATTAAGCTTTGAAAATGAATCACCAATTGTTAATGTGGTAATAAGTTAATTGTGCTACTGACTCTCTCAAAACCAGCAGAATTAGTTGAGAGCCTACATCTCGAGGACTGCAGTAAGGTGACACTTTCAAGAATAATATGATGATGGTCCCAACTTGACGCAGAAGAGAGAAAGTAAAGCTACAACTGATTTTTAGAAGGGAAAATGGTTCAGTGCTTGAAAATAGGGAAGAGAATCTACAACTGATTTTATTTTATTAATTTGCTAATTATATGCGGCTAAATCTGGGACGTTGGATTAGATCTAGTGGTGAAAATTAATTGCTCTCATCTCACATTAAAACTAGGTGCTCTCATTAGATGTGTACTCTATACATACATACATACATACATACATACATACATACATACATATATGTGTGTGTGTGTGTGTGTGTGTGTGTATATATATATGTATATATATACACACACACACACACACACACACACTCACACACTCACACACATATATATATGTGTGTGTGTGTGTGTGTGTGTGTGTGTGTGTACACATACATATGTATACATATGTATGTGTGTGTGTTTATATATTTATACGTATGTATGTATGTGTGTGTGTACATATATATATATATATATATATATATATATATATATATATATATATATATATATATATATATATATATATATATATATATATATATATATATATATATGTTGACTTATACTTTAATTCAAGGAAGCTCGATGCTAATAATCTGAGCTATTAGGGGCATTGACATGAATAATCTGACTTGAGAAAATTATAGCAAATAGCCTCACCTTTGAACCTATTTTTTGTATGTATACCACCAATGAGTTTGGGTAAGCTTAACTCAGTTATGCACTGATGTAGAGTTGGATTTATCCAACATGGTAGTTGTTTGACCAAAGTCCAAATGTTTGCAAAAATCACGCGCCATCTCACTATTTGTGTTTGGGTTTTATAATTCTAGAACAAATTGCCTCTTTGAACTCTTATATGCTGTCAGAGTAAATAGAGGTTGTGAACCACCAAATCAAAAACTTGTATTTCTCATCTAAAAATCATGCGTGTAAAGGGAGAGGAAAAATCAGCACACAAACCATAAACTCGAGCTCCTTATGAAATTCAGATGCAAATTAGAGAAAGTAGAAGTTGGGGAGGCGAATTCAAAGAGAGACATGGAACGAGGTTCAGGACATGAAAGGTAAGAGTGTAATTTCTAATAAGGTATAGTTTTAGGGTTCATTTTGGTTAATTTTGTATGCTTTAGTAGAATAATTTGGGGGGTGTTTGATCCAAAGAAGAATTATGGATGAATGTTGTTGTATTTTTGCAATTATTATCTTTATTGCATGAATTTGTGTATTCTTTAGAAGAATTTTGATATGATGCAATGTTATGTTTTTTAAGATAATGTTACTTCAGAAGATATAAAGTTGCCCTTATGAATTGAAGTATCTTGCCACATTGTCATATTTCTTGAGTTTCAGTTTAGTGAAGTTTGAAAAAAAAAAATAATTTTGGGCTACTTTGTTGTTTCTTAGTTGTCGATGAGTTACAGTTGATGATACAATTACTCGACAACTACACCATGAGGGGAAATTTATTCACTCAAGGAAGTTAGAGTATGATGAAGGTGGCATAACTACTATATATGTTTTGAGATTGACAAGTTGTCATTCTTTGCGATAAAAGGACATAAGAAGGACCTTGGGTTTGATAATGTGGAAGAGATTTATTACCTGGTACCTGGCAAGGTCTTTGGAAGGTGGTCTTAGGAAATTTGTTACTAACTATGACTTTCTTGATATGATGGGTTGTGCATATTTTGCTAAAAATATGGTTGCATATCTTGTTCATGGGGTTGATGAACCTAAGAAAGTTGAAGAATAGTTAGCCTCACCTAGTTTAGATGATGTAGATCCTAATGGTAGGTCTCAAAACATGGACCAGAGATGTCGAAAAACCTTCAAGTCTGCCACACACTACAAAAACGCATGCTTATACAAATAGATTTTTCGACTGTTGGTGATTTTTCGACAGATTCTTACAGATGTCCAACGAGTTTATACTTGACATAATTTTCAGACGGAATCTCTGACGGAATTTCATGTCAGAATTTCCGTTGGAAAAATAAAATAAAATTTAAGATTTTTTAAAGAAAAAAAACCCAGTTTGTCTAGGTTGATTTTAAATTGATAAGAAATCTAAAAAAATATTAATAAAATATTTTTTGTGAACTGATTATATATATATATGTATATATATACTTTAAATTGACAATAAATCTAAAAAATATTCATAAAATGTTTTTTGTGAACTAATTTTATATATATACGTTAAAATTGATAATATATAAAAAGAAACACCACAAACAGCGTAGATATTAACAACTAGTAAATACAAATCTCTATGTTTGAAAACTTAAAGTAGCAAATTTGAAATTGTTCATAATAGCCACAATTGTTTTTGGATCTATAGCCAGATCAGCTAAATTAATCAGAATTAAATAGGTTCATACAATCCTCATTATCATTTTGGGAGTCATCCTCATCATCAGTGTCTAAGCCACAATTACTTATAAATGTTACAAGTATTTCATTTATCCTAATAAACATAATTTACAAATCAAATTAAAAATTAAACTATTTACTATATATTTTATATTCACTAATGACACTAATAACTATTAACTAAATATATTTACTTAACACTTTATATTCCCACATTCCAAAAGAAATTTCCACATCCATATTTAAAAAAAATATATATAACAATCCATATAAACATATATACTACAAATAATAAACTTAACATCACTATTTCATTTACCCAAATAAACATACTTAACAAATCAAATACAAAATTAAACTATTTAGTTCACATAATATCTAAATAAACATGCTTCACAAAAAACTAAACAAAACACTAGTTACCGAATAAAAAAAATAAACATACTTAACAAATTAAACAAAAATTAAACATACTCAAAATAAACATAATTAACATAATTACAAAAAATTAATATACATAAAAAATCAAACAAAAAAATAAACATACCTAACAACTCAAACAAAAAAATAAACATACTTAATATACTTAAACTATTTACAAAAATAAATATATTTAACATACTTAAATTATTTACAAAAATTAAACTATTTACAAAAATAAATGTACTTTAAATATGTTATTTCATTTATCCAAATAAATATACTTAACAAATCCAACAAAAAATTAACATATTTCACATCCATAAGTTACCAAACAAAACATATTAAATACATTATACATATATACTACAAAATTAAATTTCCCAAAATTATTACATTTATCCAAATTAATATACTTTCAAAATATAAAAATTTCAATAAAAAAAATTTAGTGTCACTAATCTTCAAGTTGGCAACAAAAATATCCCAAAAAAAATTTCACTAGGGGTGCCGGTAGGAGCACGACGACAAGGTGTCGCGGCGGCGGCAACAAGGGTAACTTCACACCAAAAATAACAACTCAACCATCACCAAAAACACCATCCAACTCAAAATTTTTATATTTGAGTAACAAATTACTTGAAAAATGGAACACTTACAGGTGAGATAGGTGCGGCGGCAAACTCCGGCGACGGTCACTGGAGATATGGGTAAGATCTCTCACTCTCAGTCATTCTTTCTCTCTCCTTGCTCATTGTCTCTCTCGTTCATAGCGAAGAAGTGAAGACCTCGCTCCCTCGCTTGTGGCCTTTAAACGCATATCTCTTTTTTAAAGCAATTGTTCCTTTTTTTCGACGGATATTCCTACGGGATTTTATCGGAGTTTTGAATTTCGACAGAATTTTGTCGACAAAACTGACGGCCTTGTCATCCAATATAATTTCTGTTGGAAAAATTTAGATTCGTCGGACCTTATCTGAATTTCCCTTGGACTGTCCAAAGGGTTCTTCATCTCGTCGCTTTTTTTGTGGAGTTAGATTGTGTTTTTGTAGTGATAAAATCCTTCCAACTCCTTACCTGAAAGGAGAAGCCCAAGGTTTAAGACAACAGCTTCAAGCAACAGAGGGAAGAAGAGTCAAATTGGCAAAGAGCAGATATTAAGACCCCAATTCCAAACCTTTTACTCAAAAAGCTACTGAGAGAAGTGCAGAATCTCTCATTGTCCAGTCTCTAGTGGGCCAAAGAGCCCACTGTCTCTAATTTTAAGCCCAAAGATCATGCTCACTACCAATACCAAAAGCCTAACCTCTACTAATGCCTAAGCCCAAAGAGTCTGTCCCACACCTAACGCTAATGAGCCATAATCAAAGTAGTCCTAGAAGATGTCTCCTAGACTGCAATCCCAAAAGTCAAAACTTCAAGCTCTGCTACCCCACCAGAGATCACTACTGAGTATGATTTCGATGACCTGAGACCTAATTCTCCTATTCCATGTTATAAATTGATTGGGAGTGATTCCATGAATGAATCATCTTGTAACGCCCCAAATTAACCATGTTTCACTATTTCTATTTTTCTTAAACAAAATTCCTTGATTAAAATCTTGACAACCCAATGATGGGGGCATTACTGCCGTCCAAAAGGATAAGGTTTGAAACATGAGTGCTGTAAATAACATAACTAAGAATAACCTCAAACATATACACTCCCATCAAGTGTTAACAAATGAAGAGTTTATAAACCACAGTAAGATAATTCACCATGGAGTCTACATCTTCATCCACAGAAGAATTCACAATACAACCTTAAGGTATGCATATACGGTATTACTTCTGATCCAGCCGGATTTCCGTTCTTCTCTTATTCTCTTCAGTTGTTTCGCTGGCATGAGGACAATACTCTGAGCATTTGCCTAAAACAAAACATGAAAAACATTTCGAACTGTGAGCCGAAGCTCAATACATGCATTCCTGAATTGTTAATTGATCATTGAACACTGGTTGGGCCCGCTTTGCAATTCGTTTTAAGTTAAAAACAGTGAATGAGATAAATGTAAAACTGTATTGCTAATTATTATCTGATAGTGAACCCCTTGATACTGTTACGATCTATGAATAGGTGTACACCTACCAAGCCGACCAGAGGACCTGGCCTGAAGCCGCGCGGGTAACTGAAGGGCCATGCCCTGTAACTGATAACTGACGGGGTCACTAATTAACTGATAAATCACTGTGTAAACTGATTCATTGATGTACTTACCAAAATATGATAACGTTGATAAATACACTCTGATTTCTAAAGATACAGGCAATGCACGTACCTTGAGTCTTTAAAAAATGTCATCTGACTTGATACAAGTCAACTGTTTCATAAATGTCATCTGACTTGATAAATGTACTCTGACTTGATAATACTTATGCAAAATGGGGAACGATAACTAGGCCTCAACTCTATTTCATCATAAATGTCATTGTAAGTATGTGTAACTGAAATTGAGTAATGAAATGGGATACATAACTTGTGCATTTCAATACAATAAACTGATTTTAACTCAATATAAGACAAGTTAAATCAAAATGAACTGATTTAAATCAGTTAGGGTTAATGAACTTGAAATACAGTAAATTGAAGCAAAATAGGCCAAATGGAAATGATTGAGATGATAATGAAAAGATTTTAATTGATATAAATGAAATATGGGTCTCTGATATTTCTGAAATGGATAATGAAAAGTGTGATGCTTCTGAAATGGATAATAGAATGGTTAGTGCTTCTGAAATGGGTGACAAATGGTTTATGCCATAAGGGGTGTTGTGAGGTTCATAAAAGCTCATATAACACCCTAACTTGGTCCGAAGAACACTGATTTTGAGTTATTACTCTGCTCACTCCCCAAATTTCAGTTTAATCTGTGCAGTCATAACAAAATGACCATAACTTTTTCCACAGAACTCGGATTAAGGCGATTCAAAATGCATGTTAAAGATAACTCATTGATCTATCCACACACCAAAAATCACAAATTTTCAATGAGCCAATCAATACCAGGTTTTTAGTAAAGTTCACTGTTCAAATATGCTCCCAGTTTCGGTGTATTCTGCGTAGGCTTCAGTAAATGGATCATAACTTTGTCCACACAACTCGAAATTAAGTAATTCAAAAGCCCATTGAAAGCTAACATCCTGCTCTACATACCCACCAAAAATATGATTTTCCCATGCATCGTTTGTTACCAGTTTAATCCGAAACAGACCCCTGTTTTAGGTTTGTTTACAGCTCAATAATTACATCTTTGCAATCTTTTCTTCACATAACCACCCACTAAAATCACTCCATGACTTATATAAATCAGCATAAACATCTTGATATTCATCATCAATGCCAAAGATCTCAAAATCTCATTTAAAACAATCAAAATCCATCATCACAACCTAAACTTGCATGATCATGAACAACGTCAATCACTACTTGCTTTCAAGCATAATCAACAACCAAAATATCAAAATAATACTTGTTTATATAAAATCCATAACCAAATCCAACATAAAAATCAAAAATTAAACTTGATTAGGCTAGGATTTACCTGACTTTGATGCTTGAAAAAGCGGATACAAGTGAGGTTGGATGTTTGTAGAAGTGAGGGTGGTGATTTAGGAGGTTGTTGGCGGCTGTGGTGGTGGCTGTGGTGGTGGCTGGCAGCCAAGGCTGCCGTGGAGGAGAGGGGGTCATGGAGTAGAGAGAGGGTAGAGAGAAGAGGAAGAAAGAAGTCTTGAGATTTGTTTTTCACTTGGTGAAATTACTTGGTGCAAAATGACTTAAAACACTTGGCTAAAAATTAAAAGGGGAAAAGTCAAAAATGGCATGCTTAATTAAGGCTTAATTAAGAGAGTTTAGCTAAACAAATGAGGTTCAAGATTTGTTGGGTCGAAATTGGGCCTAAATGAGCTCGGGTTGGAAAAAAAAGTGCCAAACCGGGTGCGATAATTAAATTTGTTTTTCCGAAACTCAAAATTGAATATGATGTCATGAAAAATAATGATATCATTTAAATTATAATTATCGAGGCCTAATATCAATTTCTTCGAAAAATTATTTTCGGTAAATGAAACTCGAATTGTAAAGTAGGGCCCGACATGAATTTTCCCAACTGTGATGATTCAATGAGATAAATAAATGTGAAAAATGTAAAAATGAATAACATGGCTTAATTAAATAAATAAATATGATTTAGGGTCGGGCTATTACACATCTACTTGCAGTGAATATGTTCCTGAGATTATGAAGATTCTAAGGATGATGTTAACTTCATTATTCATGAACTTCGTAATTTGGGAAGAGTGCTTGTTAAGGATGATGGTTGTGATAAGGATAAAGGTAAAAGAAAGATACATTATATAATTAGGGCTAATGATGTTACTGTTAATGATGAAGCTAATGTAGATGAAATATTATTTGAGTAAGAAGATGATGCAGTGGCTGATGATTTGGAAACTAGGGATAAGGAGTGAGATATTGCTAGATGCAGAGTTCATGAATGAAAGAAACAGAAGGCTACTGAGGTTAAAAAAAATTTTCAGATCAATCAACTAAGAGTGTTCACAAAGACAGTGGTGATGGTGAGCATGGCAGTGGGTAGGAGGATTCTAATGATGATCTTGATACACCTCCTAATAGTGGTGATGATGATGAATAAAGGGAGAAAAGAATGAAAGAAGCAAAATTAAGCTTAAGGTCGATGAACACATAAACTTCAAAAAGATGAGTTAGGAAGTTAGCATAACAGTTGGGACCTTGGAGAACTTCAAGGATGTAGTTGAAAAATATACATTAGTATAGGGTTATGATTTGACATTTAACTTATCTGATACAACAACACCACCTCCCAGTGTGGGTTCCACTTTCACGGTGTCTCTTTTCAACTTATCTGATTAAAAAAAATTAACTATTTTAACCACATATATTGCCCTCCTCTTATCCTAGGAAGCATACACCATAATTTTGCACGTACTCGCACAATTTGTTACAATCTTTTTAATTTTTTTTTTCAACTTATCTGATAAAAAATTAAAAAAGAGTGTAATAAATTGTGGGAGTACGTGCAAAATTATGGTGTATGCTTCCTGGGATAAGAGGAGGGTAATATATGTGGTTAAAACAGTTAATAACCAGCATAGGCATAGAAGATACATGTTGAAAAACAAAAGGCTTAAATTATCATGGCTTGCAAAGCATTACTTGCTCAAGCTCAAGGAGAAGCCTCATTGATCATTTACTGGCATCTTGAGAGAAGTGCAAAAGGAGTTTGGAGTTGTCCTTAAAAGATGTGCTGCTTATAGGATCAAGCAGGCAACCTCACATCGCCTTTATGAGACTATGAAGGATTATTACTCTAGCTTGGGAGATATATTGAGGAGTTGAATATATCTAAGAAGGAAAAATACATTTATCATACAAATTGATACACAGATTAGCAAACTAATAACTATTTTCCAAACGCTTTTTGTTTGCTTTGAGGACCTTAATC
>JAKOGI010000371.1:590000-656503 GCA_029747015.1 Carnegiea gigantea
TCCCCGTCTTCTCTATCTCATAACCAATCCCTCAACCCTCTCTTGAAGAATCTTATTCCTCTCCATCAAGGTCATTTGTGGCTCTTCTTCCCATTTGAAAAAGACACCGTATTGTACCTTATGACACAAATCCAAACGTATCTTTTTTCATTTTTGGACATTCAATTAAAAAATCCTAATTATTTGAGATTTCACTTACCTTCCAAAACGGACACCCCAAAATGTTCTTCCCTCTGTTTGGAGATAGCTTGAAAATCTAATGAAAAACTACAACATTATGATAGCATTTGGGAACTGATACCACTTCATTTCTTAAACTTGAACACCCTCTTTTTGCCGAACTTGATGAGTTAAGCATGGTCATTGCTCTCCCTCACATTTTTCCTCTCACTGTGGTTTTGTGGTTTAAAGAGTTTTTAGGAAAGGGAATGCAATAATTCAAATTTAAAGCCTTTGGTTCAAAGAAGCAATGTTTTTTTTTTCTTTTTGAAATTATTACACCTACACGCAAATAGTGAGATGGCATGTTCTTTTGGCAAACATTTGTACTTCGATCAAACAACAACCACAATGTATAAATCTAGTTTCATGTCAGTGAGTTACTAAGCCAAGCTTGCCCAGACTTGTTGTGGTATACTTATAAAAAAATGGGGCCCAAGGTCAGACTATTCATTATAATTGTCTCAAGTCAGATTATTCACATTGATACGTCCAACAGTTCAGATTATTAGCATTAGTTTCCTCAAAAAATTAAAAAATTGCACCATCGATTTGGTAACTAGTACATCAATTCAAGTCAGTTTAAATAGCTTGATGCATATTTTCTTTAATTTAAATCTTTTGTTGAATTTTACAGATAGAGAAAATACATGCTAAGATTGTTATACCCCTTATGAATTAATATATATTTGTATGTTGACTTGTACTTACGAAAAGAATCAATAACCAAAAAAGAATGATACTATTTTTAGAAACCACATGCCTCCTCAATTGGACATTTGTAAACGTTTATATTTTTTTATGGAAAAGAAGATCCATTAATGAAAAAGCACATGGCATCTAGTAAGTCTTTGATAAGAATGTAAAATATCAAAATAAGCTCCTATTTTCAGAAAAACTAATGGTAGATGTGGGTTTGACTGACTCTATATTTACACCATTACCACTATCATGGTCTGAATTGTGTATGCCTGAAAAAGGAAAGTTTGGACTATTTTTTCCAGCTTGGATTGTACGGACTAAAGAAAAATACTCCTTTAAACTTCTTCTACTCCATTTATGCAGAGTAGTAGGTAGTCTATAGTTTTTAAATTTAGGGTAAGTCGGAACCTATCTCTCTGTAATTTTATAATTTAGGGGTAAGATAGTTGCATCAGATCTCCCCACACCTCGTCTACTGGTGGGGAGTTTGCAGTATTGGATTTGGATTTGGATCATGGGTTTGAACCAGCTCCATCAACTTCATTGTTTTTTTTTTGAAGTGTTGGTGAGTTATAACATAACTTCATAGAACAAGTGTTCATGCAATTGAATACATTCAACTTGAAGGAATATCATCATGGCCAAACAATATTGCATTCCCCTGTTGCGTAATCCAAACCAAAATCTAAAGACGAAGATAACTTGATTTATTTAACCAAGGAAAAAGTACCTTAACATATTCTTCGATTAAATCAACAACCCCAATAAAATTTTGAATATTTGCAAGAGAAATAATTTGCATAATGGGCGAGAAAAAAAATTGTTTGTAGCAACATCCTAACTTCTACAAGAAGATAAAAAACTTAGAAAAAGTGATAGTACAACCAAATAATAAAATTGATTGAAAAAAATTAACAATGGCTTAGCATTGGATGCAAGGCCAACGATACCCCCAATAATCCAAGCAACAGATGGAACGAGGAGGAAAAAATTAGGGCTTGAAAGTGAAAGGAAACAGAGGCGTGGACATACAGACTAGTACATGATATAGTTGGTTTTGAAGGTCACCTACCACCCTGAAATACTCCTAATGAATCGTATATATTAAAAAACAAAAAATAGTACGCACCAAAAAAAAGGATAGAAGCAGCAATTGTAGAAAAGTGACCTGCACATCGACCTTCTCTCTTTTTATCTATTTTCCAATCTACAAAGAAGAAATTTTCAAGGTGAATAACTCAAACAATAATGAAAACCAATATTTGGGGTATGAAAAAGCCTATGCCTCCATGAGAGAAAGAAAGAAATTGAAATGATATTTATGAAATAAGAAAATTTATAAATGAAAAACTTACAATATTTTGATATAAGTATTATTACACCAACAAAGGTTTCTTAATTAATACCAGTTTATAATTTTAAGGCTAATCTTTTTCTAGGGGGAAGGGTTCTTCTATTCTATTAGTCTAAATTGTTGAGTCATTAACAAATTCCTTTGATTAATAAAAATTATAATTCACTAAATTATGATACAACACTATAACTTTATTTTAGACTTTGATTTCAATCCTTCGGAATTTCAGGACTGCCACCTCATTTTGAAACTTCCTAGATGAAAGCAATTCTAGAATCAAATAGCTTCAAGAAAATCAAAATTTTTACATATCTTCATCCAAACTCCCACTACAAATTATTGTCTAACATGATTTTGCATAATCTAATTATTTAAACATATTTCTACCCATATAAATAATTCCAAAAGCATTGTTGCATGCATGATGCAATTTAGGAACAAGAGAGGCCTGGGCTTAGAGGGGGAATAAAGAGAATTTAAATTATTACCTTGACAGGTTAAAATACACAATGTTGTTGGAAGGTTACAAAGGAGGGAACATTGATATCTTCTAGTGATAAAATGGATGGTTGATGCAGTGATTAGTGTTGGTTGAGATAGTAGTGAAAGTAAGTGGTGTCAAACTATCAATGGTGTGATGAAGACCATCTATTGAAGGAAACAGTGGGAAGATGATAGAAAAATGAGCCATTTTCTCTCTGTCCTCATCCTATTTGCATGCAAAAAGATTGTTGCCCTTAATGGGGGTAATTGTCGTTTCAACTTAGTCATTCTAATTAATGTACAAAATTTAATCCAAAATTTTGTGGTTTTGGGAATGTTGCAAGCGGAGAATACAAGAGTGGAATTCTTGCCACTTGTAGGAAGATTAAAGAGAAAAAAATATTTTTTTATATCCTTACCTTGTAAGACCCTTTGAATAAAGTTTGAGCTCAAAATGTGCATGAGTTACAGAACAAGTGCACGTGCGCCGGTTGCACGAGGCCGAGCTAGTAATTGGTGTGAGGTAGGGCATTGTGCAATTATTTATACTATATTTTAATATAAAATCTATTTAAACATTTTGGAAAGTAAACTGATTTCGTTAAATATTTTCTTATCATGTGGGTTTTACTTTATGATCATTAATTATTGACTTCATTTTGCCAAGTTTTAGCCCTGATTTTAGCTTTTCCATTTGCTTCCTTTTTCACTAAAAACTTTGCATGTAAAATCTAAGCTTGTCATTCAAAAAAAGTAGACAAGAATATTTAGTTTTCTCTTATAAAAACTTTCCTGCAAAACCTTAGTTGTTCGATTGTTCGAGTTTCTACTCAATTCTCCTTGAGTACACAAGGACAGTCAGGGCTATGTATCTTGGAGGTTAAATGTCGACAAAAAGGCAACTATATTAGTGGATTTGCATAATTAATATTTGCACTAGTGGTTTGCCGATGCTGCAACAATCGTCTAGATAGGATTGTCCTAGTTTTTGGTTGTGTTCTACTATGTGGCTCACCCTATTTGATTATTAAAAAGTTCTCAGTGTTTTACTCCCACAATTGAAAGATCAATTATTGTTACTTCATAACCAAACATGGTTCTAAAACTATTTTGTGCATGATAAGTTTAAGATGGAGCATCTCGATAATAGTAGTTATAGAATAGGGGGTACACATATGCTATTTTACTTCACACAAATTGAAGCTGCTTAGATATTGTTCATGGAACCCAAAACCAAGCCTACTGAATTTGCTGCGACTAAAGCTATTGTGACTGAATCTGATGATTTTGTTAAGGAATCTAGTAAAAAGCAAGAAGCCACTCATGTTCGAGACCCTAACAGATAATATGAGAAAGATAATCTGACTTGTAGGGGGTATATTGCTACATTACATATCAAATGTGTCATTGACATTAATTGAAAAATGAAATTGGTTTAGGAAAAATCTAATATTTTCTTAAGCAAAAATATGAGAATGAGGATGTGGAAATTAAGAAGTTTGTTATTAGTAGGTGGATTAAATTTCAAATTGAAGATGATAAACTTGAAATTCCCTCAAATCCATGAATATGATACCCTAGTTTCTAAAGTTCTAACTGAAGGAATGAAAATATATGAATTCTTGCAAACTATTGCTTCACTTAGGAAATTATCCCCATCCTGGAAGGACTATCATGACCAATTCTAACATAAGACAAAGGACTTAGGTCTTAAGGAACTGATTGGCCACATCAAAATCAAGGAAGAGAATCAACTTCAGAGCAAGAGTATGATACTCATAGCTCTGTGAATGGTAAAGTTTTTGAATCTTTTTCTAAACCTGACAAGTTTAAAGGAAAAAAATCAAAAGCTAGGAGGTCTCAAGTTTCATAAAGGAGGGTAAAAATATAGTCCCAAAGCAAGATTTAAACGCTTGCAATATCATGGGTGTAGTGTTGTAGCACGTGAAGGCTGTATCCACATAAAATAAATCAATCTACTAAGTTATAACCCTCTAGGTAAGCTATGCATCAAGATTTGAAAAGTTAAATTTAAGTAAAGCAAATTGAGAAAATTCATGGAAAAATTTGTCTCAAATTATTGTGGACATGTGAATTAACCAGTTCAAGTAAGATCAAACACCTTTTCTTACTTGGGTCATTTCAAAACCAATACTCCAAGTATCAAACCAGTCTTTTGAGGCGGATAGAAATACCTTAATCTAATTAATCACCATTTCTTAGGAGTTCTAGATTGGTCTAGATTGATTAAACTTGAGATTATCAAATTAGTGGTTTCTCGATTGATGACTGTTTCTCAAGATCTGACGCAAATAAGTCAGATTTGGCATTCCAACATCATATTTCACCTTTCAATACTTCATCTAAAGTCTAAGACATGCAAGAAAGTGATCAATTTTCTCACAATCAAACAAGCACTCTAAGATTTGGTGAAATCAAGCCAATAATTCATAAGCAGCCAAACCCTCAATACAAGAGGCAATTCAATCACAAGTTTAAATCCCAAGATCAAAATCTAGTTTAACAATATAGAAAGCAATAAAACTAATAGAGAAAAGAGAAGAGAAGAGCAAAGAAATGGTCAATGAAATTGCGATTGAACCAGTAAGATGCAAACCTAATTTGCCTTCATTATGAATCTCCCTTTTCAACTTGCTTTCTCTTACTCAAATGGAGTCTAACTCTGTAATAGCCTAAACGTAAACCATCCAAATTGTCTTCATTAATCTCCATTTAAATTAATTAAATTGGGCGCCGCATTTCAAGTTAGCATTCGATAGAATGTGCAAGTGCACGTTGAGACGATGAAGTGGCCTTGAATTTAAAATCTAATCATGATATGTATAAAATAATTCGAACTTATAAATAAATCAATAGATATAAGCCCATCTATAAAGATGGGTGAAAGTTTATAATTTTCATGGAATATATATCTATGTATGGTTTGCTCATCTATGCTATGTAAAGAAAACCATCATACGAATAATAAAATATTGATAAATACAAAAACACATTTTAATCAAAGTGGGCAAAGGTTATAATCTTCTTCCAAATAAATCATAAAATACTAATAATAGCCTAAATATTAGCCCAAATTTTAGCTTAAATATTTGTTAGTTTAACAAGGGAATTATTTTACTATAAGGAAAAAAAGGGAAAGAAAATAATAAATAAGAAATATCTATATGTATGACAGATGGAATCAAAATCAAAAATAAAACTAGTTTCCCCTTTTCCACCCCTTTCACGTAGGAAACCCTTCCCCTTTTTATTCTCTATTTCACAGACCCCCATCGCTGCTTTCCATGCTGTACAACCCCTCCCCTGCCTGCTGCCATGCTACCCACTGGCTGTTATCCCACTACCGGCCACTCTACTGCTGTCGCCAGCTTTGCCACCAACCTCTTCCACTTCTACTTGCTTTGTCATATTGGGTGTTAGAAAGATGAATCCTAAACCCTATTTTATTAGCTTTCATCATTTAATATCTTAATTTTGTTGATAAAGATGCTTTTTAATCTAGTTAAGTGATAATTTGTGTGAATTTATAGTTTATTGTTGTAATTTGGAGGATTTGAGGCAAGGGGGTGGAGTGGGTATTTATAGTGGAATTAGGTTTGGGGTGTGGGTTGTGAGATTATGTCATAAAGTTGGTTATGAATGTGTTTGAATGAGAATTTAGAGGCTTCATATGTGGGTGTGGATGTTTGTCATGAGAGGAATGAGGAGGCTTGGGGGGGGGGGGGGAGTTGAAGAAGGGAGGAAAGGAGGGAAATGTTGATGTGGGGTTTATGAAATAAATTGGCTTAGTATGATTTTTAGGGTTAATTTGAGAAGGTTCAAGTGTGACTTCCTATAGGAAAATTTAGAGGGCTTAATAACTTAAAAGTAATGGTGAGATTTGAAGTTGATGAAGAAAAGGTAGGAGGGAAATGTAGTTTGGGAGGATTTCTTAATAAATTTGGTTCATGTAAGTCTTGAAATTAAACTAAGGAATTAAATGGATTTTTATGTCTAAATTTGGATGGTAATAGAAATTAAAAGAAATTAGGGAGTTTGACTCTTAGGACCTAATTAAAGTAATGAGATTTATATTTTGGAATTAGCATTCAAGATTAATTAAGTGTTTTCAGAGGAATCAAGATCGATTCATGCTTGAGTGATTAAGAATGACATTGTTCTTATGACCCAAAACAAATAAATGAATGAAAGTCCACCAGAGGCCTTAAAAGTGAATACCTTTTGATCCAGGCGCAGAAGCATAAACTTGACAGCGAAAGTAACCAAGAATCACAAATTAAACTTGCATAGCCTAAGCCTCTCCATGGAAGAATCACTAAAACAAATAATATTGTCCCTTTTATTAATAATTACAATGATGATGATAGTAATAATAATAAAAATAGTAATAATAATAAGGATGATAATAATAATAATAATAGTAGTAATAACCATAACAATGACAATGATAATATTAATATTTATAATAGTGAAGAAAACAATATTAAGATCTATAATAACATCGATCATATTAACACTATTAATGATGAGAATAAGAACAATATTAGAAAGGGGGCATAGTATAAAAGAAGAGATAAGATCAATTTGTGTGTAAGTAATTAGTGATGGTTTTATAGATAATTAGAGAAAGTATTATGACCTATTACTAAGGTTACAATTAATAAAAGTTACATGAAACTATATTAACCATAAAAATATATAATTTTTGAACAGAACCGAGGCAATTCCCATCGTTCAATGCCATAAATAATTATTTTATAAAAGGAGACAGATTTTAAAAACTCCAGGTACTTCTATTGCCTGTACTCCTCAAAAATTCACATGTTTCTCAAAATTATATAATTTTATACAGTATTTATGCAATGAATAAATTTGAACAATGTCCTGGTCACCTAATTAAGTGGTCCTCATCATTTATCAAGAATCAGGATTTATGCCCCCCAGCCTCAACTCAGGCTTCTTGATCGGCCTGAGAGGCATATACCTATTTAAATGATTGCATCAAATATTAACTAGTGTCCCAATTCCAGATCATAACTGGCAAAACAATTTGAATCATATTCTCTCTCTAACCTATTTTCGAACTAAAATGACTTGAAATGCGAGTGCCCAACTAATTTGTTCTAAAAGTTCATTTTACAGTATGGGAATAAACATACTGGCCTTCAACTCATTTTTGTGTTTTCCATTTTAGGTAAGGAATCAGTGACCAGTTCTATCCTTAACAAGCCTAAAGGAAGTAAGAAGCAGAGGAATGGCGTTATGTCTTCTGGCATTGACACCATTAGATGATCATAGTGGAGTTTGGAATAGCATGAAGAGTTGACATAGCTTATAGGTCATGCCGGGCGTATATTTTGAATAAGCAAGCCTAATATGGGGTATTAAGAGACACCTAAACTAGTTATATTTTGGTTATGTTAAAGTTAAATTATGGTACAAAGTTGTCTTAAATGCTCTTAGCTTAATGAGACTTGTATATGCAAAAGTATTTCAGTGAAAGTCGTGTTGTTTTTTTTTATAGCCTTGTCCGACTCAAAATGGTGTAATGCCTCCAGTCATTGAGATTTTCACTGCAGTCATAATAATAAATAATCAATTTAGGCTAATTGGGTGATTAGGAACTAGAGACGTTAGAAACTCTAACTTAGATGGTGGAGTAATATTGGATAGTGTTGAAAATCAAGCCTTATACAAAAAAATTTGGCCAACCAATTGTCAAAGACCAACTGAACTAAAATGATTCATGCAAAGTCAGCTTGCCACGACACATGGGGTCACCAGGGTTGGTCCGTGGCCACCACCATGGCTAAACTATGGTGGGCGCTGGCCTCTAAATTGTTGCAATGATGTTGAACGCAATTTTTCTATTGTGCATCCAGTGGTGCTCTGAAGTTTACCTAGGTAAACAATGTTACAATTACGAGTAAACAAGGTTCCTCATGGGCTTTCGGCTGATTCTTATGGGATTTTGGCTTATTGAATCATGCTTCAATGTTTTTGTCAATGCACTTGGGTTCTTTTAGCCATAGTCTGTAAAATAGCATCAATAACACTGAGTTCAAGTGTAAAGTAAGAAAAATGGTTTAGAATAACTTAATATGAACCAAAAACCCCTAAATCAACAATTAGACACCTATAAAACCCATGCAAATGTGCCACTTATGACTCTCATATGCTTTAACTTTTGCTTGTGCTAAGCGAAGCCTAAACTAAAGACAAACTGACAAGGGGAGAAGCATCTAGGAACGAAAGCAAACCTCTTCTGGTTGGGCATCAAGTAGCACATAACAAAAAAATAATCAATGGCAACCCCAAGTGGTGATCAAATCAGTTTGAAACAATGAGAAGGTGAAAGTTTTCAACGAACTTTGTGGCCACAAGTTTGACATGAAACACAATCATCCAAAAAGAATCACAAATGATGTCATGCAAGCACATGGAAATGAATAATGCTAAAAGGATCGATAAAACCTCAATTTCAGGAATTGGATTACTCCATTCATGTGTTTGAAATATGATAGGGGTTCACTCAAGACTCATTCCAAATACATCATCATCTACTATATACTTGCCAAACTCTCAAATTACTCATCATTAAGATGCAATGTGCACATGATCATCAAGGACTTTACATGAGTTGTAATGGGGCTCAAGGGTTAAAAGGACGGAGATTGACAAATGTTTTTGGACATGTGAAGCTATTAGCCAAATAGACTAAGGAGCAACCAACAATGGGATAATCAGCCATAAAACACACCAGCACTGGAAACCCTATCAATACAATATATGCATACCCTACGAAGAAAGAAATAAGTCGATATGACAAAGAATAAACTGGGTTTAAGGGCCAACAAAATATTTTAGGTCTTGTAGAGCTATTAGCTAAATAGACTAAGGAGTAACCAATAATTGGATAATCAACGATGAAGTAATCTAACATTGCAAACCCCATCAATGCATTATATACCTACCCCATGAAGAAGGAACTGAGTCGACATGACAAAGAATAAACTATATAACACCAATGCTAATATCTTATCCACATTTTTTTGAATTTTTATTATTTGCCACTTTTTCTTTTTTTCCCCCAATTTTTTTAATGTTTTTTTTAAAAATTTTTTAGATTCAACTAGTGATAGGCATGAATCCAACAATTGTAACTCATTCTTAACTCATGTATACACAATGCATAACAATAAGAGGAGAACACTCCAAATGCACAAGCCCCTCGTCAAACCATTTTGCGTTAGTAACCTCAATGTCAAATGACTCGAAAAGCCTCCCACAACAAATATGAAGTGATGTTCCCATAGTCTTTGCTTGTGGATACAAATGTGTGTTTGGTCAAAGGATAAAATAAAGTGATAACATTAACAAATTGGCCGCAAGCTCAAGAGGTTTAGCAAGGGGGTAACATACAACACAAGAGTAGCTATTTGGCAACGCACCTTAAAAATGATAAAGCATTGCCTCAATCACTTCATGAGATACGCACATGCTAAAAATAGTTTTCAATAAGACTCAGAGCAAATTCTAAATTGTGCAACACGAAAGAGCAAAAAATATAGAAAAATATGAAACTAAGTATAATAATTTGACTAATAAAAGATCAAAGTCCCAGGGGATTCTATTGTAGTCACAACTAGCTTAAGAAATGAGCAACATGTATCGACGTTAGTGCAAAGGATTACAAGGGGCAATGTGGTTCTTAGTTAAGACCATGGTTCAAAACACCTTTGCAAACATTTTTTTCACACCAAAGGGGCCACACATTGGAAGTCAATCAAACTCATGAAAGCTCCCACACCTAGTTATTCATATTTTGGAGTCTTTTTTCATAATCCACTATTACTTATTCATGCTATAAAATGCAAGTCTAACAACACGAAAAGCTAAATGATCCCAGTAATTAAGATGAAAATAGAACATACCTAAGGAAAATTTCCATCCGCCATGCCTTGACCTAGATTTATTCAAGAGATAGAGAAAAAAAGGCCCTAAGAGAATGAGAGAGGGATCAAAAGAGGACAATTTGACCAAGTTAGGTATTAGGTGCACCTAAGCTAAGGCCTCCTAGATATAAAGCAACCAAGGCTCATCGAGCATCAATCACTCCATCACGATTTCAAGACTCGGGCCACCTTTTTATATGATATCAATACACATAAGAGCTTGTCAAGCTTCGAGGACCACAACACAAAATATAGAGGGTAAGAGACAAGAAGGAAAATCACTACTCCAAAGATAAGTGTACACTTACCCTTTTCAAAAGCTATAGAAAATTCATTGCAAGGGTCAAAGAATGTAGTCCACATGATTTTCTTAAACATGTCCTTTAGATAAGGATTATATGGGTCTAAGGATAGGTCATACCGTCTAAAGATACATAAGGACTCAACAACTACTTCATCAATATTCCCACCAAGTATTTCAAGCATGTTGTCCTCATAGCCCAAATCCAAATTATTTTCATACATCACAGGGTTATTAATGGGCATCTCACTATAATACCCGAGGGAAGATGGTGGTGAGCAAAGAGGGAAAGCATGGAAATGATAAAACATATCAGCAAAAATATTATCGTCGAAACCTAAGATTGGAGATTCCTTATCGTAGTTATCTAGTACTCATGGTGAGCAATGCAAATATGATTAATAATTTGGAGTTTAAAGAAGATTAATTATTATGAAGATGTCATCCCCTCAGGAAAAGTAGTCTCTTTGTTTCCCTCAAATTTGAACATTTTATGGGAGTATTTGGGATCTTTTCATTGTTGGGAATTATGAATTAGCTATGATTGTCAATGTTTCATTCGCTGCTTTGTCGTTGAACTTCATGTATGCGAAGATATATATCAATGAAATTTATTTATTTATAGTTTACTATGACTTTCTCTCCTTTTTTTCATTTATTAAGATGTGTTTGGAGAATGTTATTAATTATTTACTATAAATATTAATTTTTTACAACATACTTACAACTTTTAATGCACTACACAATTATTATAATAATTTAAAGATGTATCTTGTGGCAAATTCAAATGGCCACAAATAAGTTTCTGCCTCTAAAATATGGTTGTAGCAAACCAAATTTGTCACAGATGGCATTCTTTTGCAGCAAAACATTTTTGTGGTGAGGTCAAACTTGCTCAATTTATGATATGTTATCACAATCTAACATTGGCGGCAATTTTAATTTTGCCACAAAAAGTTATACATTTCATAGCAACCATAAATTTGCTACAAAAGGTTTTTGTAACGAGATATGTATGGCAACCTTGCAACAACTTTTCAAAATGCTACAAAAAGACTATTGTAGCAAAGTTTGAGCATATTGTGGCAAAATTTAGCATGAAAACAAACCTTTTTTTTCATGCTGCCAACCTATGATCCCTTAAAAGGTGTCCCTTCAAGTATTTGCACCTTAACAAAAGCATCTTCCAAGACACCACAAAAACCATCATTACGAAACCTATCATCAATATTAAAAGGCTCACCCACCTTAAGCCTCATGGACTGAGCTAAAGGGAAGGGTAGATCAAGAAAAAATAGGACACAAATAGTATTATCTCAGGTGATGCAAAGTGAAGTTGAGCATAACATGCACAATAAGAAAATGAATTAGTGGTATGATCAAAAGAATTGCACATATTATACTTAAGAGGCATAATACGATATGGCATGAAAAGCACAAAGCTTCAGGAAAAAACACATAAAGTTACAACTAGTCTTTTCAAACTCAAATGTGTTCCAAGTAAGCAACTCAAGCAAATAACATGCCACATAAGCAGATTAAGAAAGAAAACTCCAATATTCTAAAAGAGTATGAGTTTCATCATTCACACCTTCATCAAACAATATCCAAAATTTCCACTTACCTATGCAATAACTACATTAACCAAGAAAGGCAAATAAATGCTTACAGTAGCCCCGAAACAAATCATACTCGAAGTGGGGGGACATGAAAAACTACCATTAATTTTTTATTTTTAAATTTTCAATTTTTTGGATTTTTTTTCAAGGAAAAGAGAAAATGCTTAGCCAAACCTTTTAGGGAAACCCAATACCCAATACTAATCCCCAACAATAGCCCATAAACTTGATAGGCCTACAAGTGCATTGGTGTAGTGTTGTTTTGTCTCAAGAACGGTAAAATATAGCCGTAAGTATACAACCACAGTTGTAGCATTATACATGTTATCCACAGGGAAGCATTGAATTTAACTACTAGTATTAAACTACTAATTACTATTAAGCTATTCTAAATCAATCAACCAAATTAAAATTAATTTCAAACAATTGCAAATGATTCCATAAAATCATATAAAAAACAACTCCTTCCAGTGTGGATCCCACTTTTGCAGGTTCTAGAGAATTCTAGATGTTGACAATCTTACCTCTGCAGATATCCTTGCCTATAGAGAGATCGATTCCGAGAGACCCGTACAAAAACATTTTTGAAAAGAAGTTTGAGAATCTGAAAATCTCTAATAGGAAATAGCTAATTTATAGATGAAATATTAGAATCAAAAATAGTGTTAAATATATAAAAATAGTAAAGAGTCATAGATGAGGTACCTAATACAAACAATGTTGAGGAAATAAAATCCTTCAAGATCAAACAACTCCTAGCATACGGTGCATATAGAAGCCAAAGGAAGGCGAACAAGCAAGCCACCTATAGTCTACAGCTTTTATCCTGGCCCTTCACTGACTTTTATCTTGAGTCATGTCCTCTGTTATGCATAAAGAAAAAAATCACTTAAAATCAATCTAAAATAAAGCATTATAATTGAAATAGAGATTGCCACAATTGCCTAAAGTTAATGGGGAATTTTAAACCTCCAGCGAGTGTCAATTACAAATATTCAAGATCCACCATTAACCTAAGATAGTAGCAAAGCTCGAAACTTTAAGTGAGAGAATTTCAGGAGAGATAAAAATTGAAACTAAAACTGGAACTAAAAATTATATTAAACTTCAAACCAACATAGCAGCTAAAATTACATCATTCTCTAAAACTATTAGAAATGAATGTTAGAGTTTAGAGAAAGAAGAATTGATGATTTATGAAAGTACCCAAGAGTCAAGACCCGTATTCATACTAATCCAACCGCCCCCAAACCTTCCAAATAATGCAATTTCTTTTCGCCCAAACCATACAACCACTATCTTATTTTTTTTTTTTTTTTGGGGGGGGGGGGAATTAACCCTACCACCTCTTTGTTCCCTTCTCAATTTATGATTCCCAACACCACGAACCTTCTAATTCGGTAGCATACCCCTCATGATTGGATCATGTGTTACATTAGAATTAGGAAAGTGAAAAATGAATTAGGCAGCTAGATTTGTTAGTAAGTGAGATTCACATTGCATGTCTCGTCAAATGCTAGGCTTCACATGATGGCAAGCTCCTAGGCATTTGATGTGAAGGAATAAACATGCATGGACTGGGCTAGTGGAGAATAAGAAGTGGGCGGCCCAAATTCCTGAAGTGAGAAAACATGCACTGGGCATTTTATAATGTGTTGTTCGTAGCATCAAGCATATGGGCTAGGTCGAAGTCAAACAAAGCAAACTATTAAGAAATTTTGAGCATGCGTTGATGAATGATGGAAAATGGAAGAACAGCAGGCTAGAGAATTAGGTCATGGGAAACAGATGAAGCAAGCCCAATTTTATAATTTCATGCCCATTTGTCAATTTCTCTTCAATTTATACTTCCCTGCACAATCATGCAAAATTTTAGAAAAAAACAAAAATATAATCTCAAGTATGATCTAACATCAAGTGATAAAAGTATTTGTTTAGTCATTTTAGTGCCCAAACAAGTCTATAGCACATCAAGGTTATATCCAAAGAGACTAGGTCAACCTACCGAGTTATATCCCATAAGGGAAGGTTACGCGAATCAAGATTTGAAATTTTCAATTAAAGTTAAAAAGACAAGTTTATATGGAATAATTTGTCTAGAAATTAGGCAAGACAAGTGAACAAGCTTAGTTGGGTAATTTCAAACCCAATAATCAAAGTGTAAAATCCCACTCTGGAAGCGGAGAGAAATACCTTGTTCCAATCAGTCACCACTTCTCAAGGATTTTCGATTTGTCCATATTCATTAAGTATGTAATTATCAAATTAGTGGTTTCTTCATTGGTAACTAGTTCTCAAGATTTCATAGAAACAAGCCAAATATGGCATTCCAATATTAGATTTCATCTTTTAGTATTTCATCTAATGTCTAAGACATGTAAGAAAGTGTTCAAGCTTCTTATAAGCAAATAAACACTCAAAGATTTGATGAAATCAAGTGAGTAGTTCTAAGGGACCCAAAGGATCAATACAAGAGGAATTTTAATCATAATTTAATCTAATCCCCATATCAAATTCTAATCTAACAATATGTGGAGAAATAAAAGTAACGGAGATAAGAGAGGAGAAGAGAGAAGAAATGCTCATTCATTTGTGCTTAAATCCATTGATCCAAACTCAATCTAACCTCTTTAGGAATTTCCCTTTTCAACTTGCTCTCCCTCACTCAAATGGATTATGACTCTAATCTAGTTGGTAAAATAACAATTGATAATCATGAAATTGAAGCCTTACATAGCAAAAATTGCCACCCAATTGTAAAAAATGGCAAAACTCGAACAGACTTGTGAAGTTAGCTTGCGATGGCCTACAGGGCCCACCATGATTAGCACATGGTTGTCACCACGGTCGTGGCCACCATCATCGCCAAATCTCGGTGGACTTTGGCCTCCAAATTGTTAAAATGTTATTGAACAAAATTTTCTATTGTGAATCTGACTATACTCTAAAGTTTAATAAGGTAAACCATGCTACAAATATGGGCAAACCATGTGCCTTGCGGGTTCTAGTAAGTTCTTGTGGGCTCTTGGCTGCTTGATTCATTCTTCAATGTTTTTATAGGCAAAGTCAGGTTCTTTTAGGCAGAATCTACAAAGTATCATGAGCAACACCAAATCCACATGTGAATAAGGAAAAAGGGCTCAATGTACACCTAAAAGCACCTGAAATTGACAAATTAGGCACTCACAAAAACCCATGCAAATTGACCACCTATCAAGGACCAAAAAATGAAAGCTTCTAGAGGAGTCCAAAAGTCCAAACACAAGGGAATTTGCTATGCTTATAGGAAGCCATGACATATTACCAAGTACTATCCTCAACTGAAGGACAAGTGGTAAGTCCCACCTAACTAGAGAGCAAGAGGTCATTGTTGTTGTAGTCATCAAGGTGATCTTGGAAGGTAATTTGGTTGAATGGACGGCGGGTACAAGTGCATCTAGCCAACATCTGTTCACACCAGAGCCTGCTTAAGGACTATGAGAAGGTAGCTAATGGTGGAGTCTTCATGGGAAACTCGAGTGCCACAAAATTCTTAGCAAAGAAAGATAAGCATTAGACTCACTTCTAGAAAATTTTTTCTCTAAGTAATGTCTTGCATGTTCTTAAAATGAGTAGAAGCTTAATTTTTGGTTTTCTTATTAATAAAGCTAGCATTAAACTTATGTTTAGGTATGGTAGGTTCTTCTTAACTAGAGGTGGTGATTTTATTAGTCAAGGTTATGCTTGTTATATAGGACTATTTGTGCTAAATTCTACCCATGAGGTTGCTAATAATGTTGAACATGCTTTTACCTGTGCTTATATTGATGAGCCCTTAGAAACGTGCTATGTTAGACACTTAGACTTAGATATTTGAACGTGGCCTATATGGATAGCTAAACAAATATGTTTAATTCTTAGTTTATTTGATACTGAATGGAATAATTGTTAAGTACATGTAGAGGTCAAACACCCCTAGAACCCATTTAATAAACTAGTAAAAGAAGACAAACAAATCAACTTAAACTAATTTATAGTGACTTAGGGAATTTCAAAAATACCATGACGAGGTAAAAGGCATTCTATAGTCTTTGTTGATGACCCCTCTAGATTCACTAAAGTCTATCTATTTTGATCAAATGATGAAGCAGTAAAGATACTTATAGAGGACAAGTAGAGCTGGGCAAAGCTGATCCGGCAGGATTACTGATCTGAAATCGACACGAAGTTAAGTGAGTTTGGGTATAAATTTTCAACTCTTTAATTAAATGGGTTGACTTGTTCAACCTGTTTAATTAAATGGGTTAGGTTCAGGTCAAGATTCTTGACACGAAAAAGTATCTATTTAGCCCATTTAATTAAATGAATTAAACTGGTCAACTCATTTTTCAATCTGTTATTCATCCATTTACCTTTTTGTTAGACAACTAAGAATACAAAAATTTTTTAAAAATGTGAATTATGATGAACCTTGAGTTTTTGAGAGTAATCATTTAACTTGATATGTAAACTTAATTTTTAATGCTATGTAATTACTTATTAATTGAAAATGTTAAATGCACAAAATGAGTAATAAGGTGACTGAACTCGACTTGCTCATCTTAAACGGGTTAAGCAGATCAACCTGTTTAAAAATCAAATGGGTATAGGTTAAGATTTTCTAACCTATTTAATAAATAGGTTAGGTTCAGGTCGAGGAATTCTCAACTAATTTAAGTTCAACATGAACACGAACCTAGCCCGACACGATGTATTGCCCAGCTCTAAGGCAAACCAAGTGTAGAAAATCAATCAGATAATAGGATTAAGATACTTAGCTGACCAAGGAGGGGATTATGATGTGAGCACACTTACAAATTTCTATGAGAAAAATGAGAATTTTTAGGAGAGCACAACCCTTTACAAACCATAGCGAGTTGGATGGAAGAAACAAAGAACATGACCCTTACAGATATGATGCATTCTATGCCTATCTAATTTTGTTCACATGTTATCTTGTCACATTCTCAACGAAGTATATTATAAGAAATTAGGCAAGACTCCTTATAAGTTTTAAAAGGACATGCTCTAACTTAAGTACCTTAAAGTGTGGGGTTGTCAAGCAAAGTCATCGTATCAAATTCTCAGAAGAGATAGTTCCCAGAATTGTTAATTATGTCTCTATTGGCTGTGGTCAAAACATTACAGCATATAGATTCATTCTTATTAATGCAAACGATCTGTTTTGGTGCTACTTGAGAGCCTAGATATGTTGAATTTGTTGAAATGTGTTTTCTATGGAAACTTATACAGTGATACACCTTAGAACTTGCAGGCTGCACTTGAATTATTTGCCAGCAATGCATCAACGAGTAATAATGTAATATTCAAGCCTAGATGTATTGAAAGGACCGTAACTGAATCTTCTATTGGCACTAAATTTGTTAGTTTTTTAGCTGAATTGGTGATATTAACTACCTAAATGACATCAGTGAAAAACTTTTTACAGGTCTTGATTTTCGAATAGGATTGCAAGATCTTTGAGGAAGCTATAAGAACAATAGACCTTAAATTTTTGGAAAAAGGCTATTATTGATGAACTTGAGTCTACCATACTTGCATATTGACTAACATACCAAAGGGTGCAATATCTTTTGTGGTAAATAAGTCTTGAAAAAGAAATTGGAAGATGATGGATTAAGTAATAAGTTCAAGGCCAAATGTATAATGAAAGGTAACAATCAAAGGAAACATATAGACTATTTTGACACATATTCACCGGTGATAAAAAGTTACTACTATTAGAGGATTAATTGCCCTCGCAACATTGCATGGTTTGCTCGTTGATCAATGGATGTGAAAAAAACTTGTTAAATGGTGACCTAGAAGAAGATATACATATAAGACAACTTAAGGGAATGATAGTCCATGGACAAAAGTATAAGGTATATAAATTGATAAAATCTTTATATACTCTAAAACAAGCACCAAAATAGGGTTTGTGAAATTTGATACTACTCTTTTGCATATGATTTGGTGGTCAATGAATCTGATTCTTATGTATATTGTAAATTTGATGAGCTTCTTGTTGTCATTATATGCTTCTATGTTGATAACATGCTTATATTTGGAGCAAGCATCGAAATGATAAGCCTGATTGAGGATTTCATGAATTCTAAGTTAGAAACAAAGGATCATGGTGAAACTGAGATGATTCTAGGGGTCAAAGTTCAACATTTGGTTTCTCTCTTCATCAAGCTTATTACATTGAAAAGATTTTAAGGAATTTTAATCACTTTGATGTAGACCCTTTGAAAACACCATATAATTCTAGTATGCACTTGAAAAAGAGTTAAGAAAATCTAGTTGCACAATCCAAGTACGCTGAGATAGTAGGCAGTATTATGTTTCTAATCAACTATGCTAGACTAGACATTGCCTATGTTGTTAGATGGTTGAGTAGATTTATATAGAGTTGGGTAACGGGTCGGCTTAGGTTGACCCATTTAATAAACGAGTCAATTTTGTGTCAACCTTGCAAATAATTTATATTTACTCAAAATTGAAAATAACATGCTTTCAAGCTAAACAGTTAAATCATGTCCACTTCGGGTCAAAATCAATTCGGTTCGTGTCAGGTTCGGACTTCTCTCAGTAACTTCAGGTGGGGTTTAGGTCGGGTTATCGTGTCAGGTCAGACTTTCCCAACTCTAGATTTATACATAAAGCCGCTCAAAAATATTAGAATACTCTTACCTGTTTTCTTAGATATCTAAGGGTACTATGGATTTAGGTATGGTTAACAGCATTTAGTAAAAGAGGGATAGACTGCTGCAACCAGGGTCATAGGTAATGATGGCATAAGCTTCATTAATGGTTATACCTTCACCTTAGCTGGAGAGGCAATATCATAGAAATTAGCCAAGCAATCATGTATTAGCTTAGTCAACTATGGAATCTATTGGTAGTTAGGGTTACCGAATGATAAAATAGCTATGAAGATATATGCCCTTGTGGGGAAACCAGATCCATTAGTTTCCTTATATTGTGATTATCAACCTTCAATTGTTGTGGCAAAAAATAGTGTCTATAATGGAAAAAGGAGACACATTCGTGTAAGACATAGTATGATGAGAAATCTCGTTAGAAGTGAGGTTGTATCCTTAGATTATGTGAAGTTAGAGAGGAACTTGGCTGACCTCTCTAACTAAAGCCTTTTGTGAAAAGATGATCATTGAAACATCGAAAAGGATATGGCTAAACCCATTGTATGAATTTATCTATAATTAACCCCAACCCTTTGGGGTTCGATAGGTCAACTAAAATTATGGAATAAATTTAATAAATATAGTACTTCATGTTTTCCATGTCTATGATGACTTGCAGTGCAATCTTGATATGTCTAAATCGTATATATAGTAGACAATGGGCTACACTCTGAAGTAGTGGTATGTGCGATAAAAATATTTGATGTATTTACCAATTAAGAGTGTGAAGGTTGACCACCTTCTATGAGAGCACCATAGAGGATTTAGGAAAGAAGCATATGGTCATTATAAGTCCTAAATATTTATAGAAATTGAATCAATAGTTGAGATAAGGCGAGTGAACAAGTAGCATATATTTTTCTTTCGTGTGAGATTCCATATTCCTCACCAGACATGATGTGATGATACTATGGCCAATAAGTGTTCCGTTCAAATCCATAAGACACTACCCTTGAACCTTTCTCCTTTTGTACATCTAAGCCTTAAATAAAATTTATTATTCTTTAAAATTTTGAATTATATGGAGAATGTTGGAATTTAATCAAAAATTTTGTGATCTTGGGAATGTTACAAGCAGAGAACAACAGAGTGAACTCTCGTCCTACATAGCAAATTAGAAAGAAAAAGTAGTTTTTATATTCTTACCTTTGGAAAGCCTGTGAATAAACTTTGGGCCTAAAGTGTGCATGGGCTAGGGAACACACGTGCATTGGCTAAGCCTAGCTCAAGCACATGCTATGTCATAGGCGCAATGAATTATATTATATTTCAACATAAAATCAATTTAAACATTTTGGAATATATTAGACTGGTTTTAACAAATATTTGTGTGCCTTCTAAGTTTTATTCTGTAGCTGTTAATTAGTGATTTGATGCCATAAAATATTAGCCTTCATTTTAGCTTCTCTGTCTACTTTCTTTTTTTAGTCAAGACTTTGGATATTTGAACAAACAATTTTCCCAAAACTGTGGATATTTAATTGTTCTTGTTTCTACTTAGGCCTCATTGGGTGCATAAGATGGTTGGGGTGTAGCTAGAGGTCAACCACAGATGAGCAGCTATTGTACTAGTGACTACGCATAATTGATCTATGAGCCAATGGCTTACACCACACTATGGCAATCGCAGATAAGATTGTTTTAATTTTCTAGTGGTGTTTCTACTATGCTACTCATCCTGCTTCATTACTAAGCATTTCCTAGTGCTTTATTTCCCATTTAATTACGCACTTCTAGTAACACCGAAGATATGAGCATCTCTGCACATGAAAAATAACGCACATAACCATGCACATTTGTACACGAACATAGTGAATTTTTCTTATGATAACTCCATAGTACAACTGAGAATTAAAAACTGAAAATCTTAATGATTAATTTTCAATGCTATGCTTCATAATTTGCCATCTTACCAGCCCCTTTAAACCCCTCGAATCAACTATCTTCTTGTTTTGATCGTGCAGTAGTAGCTGACCACTATTGTACATTCCTACTCAAGCACTCATCAAAGCCTAGCTAGTAGTAGATGCTCATCTCCTCTTACAATTGAGCTATTAATTGTTCAAAATTATGGTTGACACAAAAGTGATGGAAAGATAAATTTTAAGTAGAACTACTGAAAAATGAGATGTGGAAGATAATCTTTTCAAATAAAAGCATGACATGATTCAAAGATAGAACTAGGCATTGAGTACCTGGATTTGAAGCTCTAATCTATAATCAGGCATTTGAAGAAAATAAAGATATAAATAAAGAAAGCAAAATACATTTGGAAATTATAAACTTCTATTAAGCTTGTATTTTTCTATAATTCAATCTTGATTCATGGTCTTTTTGTGCTAGTAAAAATGATCAATGAATTGGAATTTACAATCTACCCTTCTTGTACTATGGATTACATCAATTATACATTGTAATATTGTGCAGAATAAGTAAGATTAGATCATGCCATCACATCAAACTATATTAATTCAGCATGAATATTATAAATAGTTAGTTGGTTAGTTGTGGACTGTGAGATTCGATCTAAGATGTGAGATTAAAAGTTGAATTTGAAACCAAGTAAAGAGGAGGTGAATTATAAATAATGTAAGTGGTTCACTACTAAGATCTTCAACCTCTACTAGAGGTCAAAATAATGCGATCTCTATTCCCAAGTAAATCTCGACAACAAATAAAGTATACAAATTATCAAAAATGAATGTCATAAATCAAAGGTTTAAGGATAAAGCATGGAGGAGAGCACACAAAATAGAATGGAGAATGAAAAGTGAATAAAGCCTAAAGTAGATGGTGGAAGCTCTCACTGTGAACTCAATGTTGGAATCAAATGGTCACATTTGAACTCTATGATTGCTTTGATTATTTTGAATCAAAGCCAAATTCATTTGTATGTTTGATGATACTAGCATGACTTATATATAGCTCATTGAATGTCTTTTGTGTTCATGCTCATATAAGCTTTGCAGCTATAGAGTCCATACATGCTAATCTGACTCAAAGTTAAGCTACAAACTATATCAAGTGAGATTACTTAGTCTGCTTTAGTGTTATATCTCTTAGCTAACACCCTGACATAAGAGTCAGGCTTAGTCATAACTCAAAGCCACGAAACCTAAATAGAAGTTAGGGTGTGCCATCAACATAGAGTTAGAGGACTCTAATTAGTGCTTATAGTATCAATGGAATGAGCTAAGTCTAGGAACCTAGAAGGTTGTGTGTCAATGTAATAAATTCCAGTTTAGTATTAACACAATGTTCACATGTGCAATTTTATGTTACAAATGCTTGCAGAGAAAAAACTAGAATTATTTGGTCAGTTTCTCTTCAAATGCTCTTATACATCTCATGGAATGTTTACTTCATTTGTTCACAATCACTGAACATTAGTATGAGAATTGCACTCAATGAAATAATCATACTACAATTCTTATATTATATTTAGCAAAGAACTCACAACTTGATTTTCTTTGAATACATAAGCTGTAAATGAACTATACAGGAGAAATTTAGGCCAAGGGGAGCTTTCCTTGAAAGATTCAAAAGTTTTCCAAAATCAGAAAGAACATGCTCTAACTTGGAAATACTGGCATAAAATAGCAAAAGGTGCAAGGGTTTTCTTTTTGTGTGGGTATTTTGGTGTTCAACGATAAGGAGATGAAATTCATAACAAATTAAGGCAAGGTTGGCCTAAGAAATGATATGCAAAAGAGCAAGGATTGTGTTCACATGTTTGACAAAAAATCTTACAAATAAAAGAAGATTAGTATGGAACTTTGCCTTGTGGAGATTACAAGTCAATCTTCAATAAATCAATCCTAATGGTTAGTTGGCTTCTTTAATGGTCTTCTCGGTTTAAGAAATCTATAAAATGAAGAGCAAAACATCTAAAGAAAAGTGTAAGTAGTAATACCTCCAATCGAAAGACTTCCACTACAACCATAGATAATAAGTTGTTAGATTAAAATAATCAGGTAATTAGGGATTAAGGGTGTTATAGATAGGGCGCTAGTATGATGTTTATATTGAAATTTTGAGTTGTCCAAATCTGAATTGACTCGAATGCAAATTTCGAGTTGTCCGAATCTGAATTAAAACTATTTTTACGGTACTTTTGAAATAATTATAACACACTTAGTCCTGCTTTACACTAACCAGACCACACTCAGATTATATGCTGTAATTCCAAGGGATACAACGTCTACTCCCGATCTTGGATTTTGGAGATCCAGCTCATTCTGGAAAGGCCAACTCATGAACTATTACTTTTCTTTTAGGGACAATAACGTATTCTAGACCTAACAGATTCGAATATACCCAAAACCCCAAACTACCTGGGGCAGGTTAGGATTGCATAGTCTTCGTATTTTAGCTATAACTCTCTGATTTTAACTTCAATTTACAAGAATCAAAATTTGCCTGTCAGAGGACACATATATCTATCATCCATAATGTTTTCATGGTTTTTATAAAGGCCAATAATTACCAATAATCCAATGAAGTTCGCCTATGCTCTGGTCACAGTGAAATTAGTAGTTTATCACATGTTTGGTCTTAAATTCAATCAATCCTGGCCCGAACCGTTCACAGTACATGCATACAACATCCTTACCAATAACAGACCGATCCCAACCATCAAAATAATCCAAGCCATAAGGAAGAATTAATCTTTACCTTAAAAGAAGATTGTAGAGGAATAGAAGGGAGTTAGGGTAGTTTTTGGCTCTTCAAGCAAGTATACAAATCTGGAAATTTAAGGAAAACATCAAGGTACTTAGATTTTTGGCCAAAAGTTTATAATTTGCAATGATTTCAATGATGAAAAGATGCTTGGACTAGGGTTTTCCACAAACCTTTGCCAAACTCACCAAGGGATGAGAGAAAAAGAGAAGACTTACCAAGAGGGTGAGAGTAAGAGGGGGCCTGGCCGGACAGGGTGGCCGGTGGCTAGTGGCGATGTGATTAGTGGGTGGCCGCCAGTGTGTGAGAGAGAGGAAGATTATTGTGGGGGGATCCGTGAGGGAGAAGGGAGAGGAATAAAGAGAGTGTGCTTGAGAGGGTTTTGTGAGGCAAGGTGCGGGGAGGAGAAGAATGCAAAGGCTATGGTTCCCCCCGTTTCTTCTTTTATTTATTTTTTATTTTATTCTTTTAAAAGGGAATTTTTGAATTTTCGAGTGTAGAAGATCGAGAAAATAAATGTTTGTTTTGGTTTGGACTGCTTGACTAGCACCCAGACTGCACCTCTAAATTCCCTAGAAATCAATCACCCTACGAACTCAAGCGTTTTGTATCTCTCCATCTCATAAACAAATGTAAATAAATCAAAATAAATTTTAGAAATTTTTTTGGGGTTTTACATTCTACCCCCATTAAATGAAGTTCCGTCCTGGAAACTTCGCACGCACCTAATCAGTCAAATAAGTGAGGGTACTTGGATTGCATTTCTTGTTCCGGTTCCCATGTAGCTTCCAATATCTCATAATCTGCATAGAGAACTTTCACTAGTGGCACCATCTTTTTACGAAGTTGTTTTTCGCTTCGATCCAAGATGTGAATTGGTTGCTCCTCATAAGACCGATCTTGTTGCAACTGTATGGGATCCAGCATAATGGCATGGGATAGGTTAGGAACGTACTTGCGTAATTGTGATACATGGAAGACGTATGCACTCTTGGTAGTTCTAGCCACCAGGCTACATCTCCCACTCATTGAACGATAGGCTATGACCTGATATATCTTGGGCTAAGCTTGTCAATCATGCCCAATCTCATGATGCCCTTACTTGGGGGCATCAGAAGGGAAACTTAGTCTCCTATCTCAAACTGTAAAGGTCTATACCTCCTGTCAGTGCAGCTCTTATGACGACTCTGGACTGCTTTCATTTGTTCTTGGATTGCCCTGACTTTCTGGGTAGTAGCTTGGATTAGCTTAGGTTCAATGGTCAATGCATCATCCATCTCCTGCCAACACAATGGGGTTCTGCATCGCTTGCCATACAACACTTCATAAGGGGTCATCCCAATACTAGAATGATAGTTGTTGTTGTAGGAGAATGATCAGTGCTAATTGCTCATCCCAAGCTTGCTTGAAGTCTAGCATACACCTCGTAGCATATCTTCTAGCATTTGAATCGTTCGCTTAATTTTTCATCTGTAGCTGGATGGAAGGCTGTATTAAAATATAATAGCATCCTAAATGCCTTCTGTAGCTTCTGCCAGAATCTCGATTGGAATCTACTATCTAGGTCTGAAACTATAGAACTTTTCACCCCTTGTAGTCAGACGATTTCCTCTAAGTAGGCACGGGCTAATTGATCTAAGGTCCATGTGTTCCTCATGGCTATGAAGTAGGCCGCCTTCATGAGTCGATCCATGATGACTCAAATTTAAATATTCTTCCTCTGGGTGGGCAGTCGACCACCACAAAATCCATGAGAACGGAGTCCCATTTACAGGGAATCTCCAACGATTGTAGGAGCCCTACGGGTCTTTAGTGTTCCACTTTCACCTGCTGGCATGTCAGACATTTTTCCACGTATTCTGCCACCTCTTGTTTCATGTTGCTCCACCAAAAAGTTCATTTCAAGTCCTTGTATAGCTTATTCCCGCCAGGATGAACAGAGTGTGTGGTGTTGTGCCCCTCATCCAGGATCTTATTCTTGAGTTCCTCTATGGTGGGGACACATATTCGATCCTAGAACGTTAACGTCCCATTTTTGTGAATCATGAAGCCAGGTGTCTTCCCTGTTAGCACTTTGATCTTTAATCCTGTCCAACTGTAGGTTAGCGCTCTAAGTGGCCCAAATTTCCTCAATAAGAGTAGGCTATACCTCTAGGGTATAAAGTATGAGTCTGATCCTCCTCGTCACCATATTGATCTTTAACTTCTTAAAGTCCTCGCATAAATCTCTGGGTAATGCCAACAAGCAGTTAAGGGTTGGGTATGGTCTATGACCTATGCATCAGTTACCACATTTGCCTTTCTTGGATGGTATTAAAAGTTTATGTCGTAGACCTTAAGGAATTCTAATCACCTCGTCTGCCTTGTATTCAAGTCCTTTTATTAAAACAAATATTTTAGACTCCAGTGTTTAGTAAAGATCTCACAGTGCACCCCATAGAAATAGTGTCTCCAAATTTTCAGTGCGAACACTAGTGTTGCTAGCTCCAAGTCATGAGTAGGATAGTTCTGCCCATAGATCTTTAGTTATCGGGTGGCATAGGCTATAATACAGTCATCTTACATTAGCACACACCCCAATCCATGCTTGGACGCATAACTATATACCACAAAGTTCTCATCATTGGAGAGTAATGCCAACACAGGTGCACTAGGTAATCTTTTCTGAAGCTCTTGAAATGCTTCCTCGTACCTGTCGTTATACTCATACTTAGTAATCTTGTCAAGTTAGTGAGGGGGTGGCGATCTTCGAGACATTTTGAACGAATCTATGATAATAACCTGCCAATCCCAGGAACATTCTCACCTTAGTTGCATTCTTAGGTCTTAGCCACTGCGTTATGGCTTCTATCTTTTGAGGATCTATAGATATTCCCTCTTTAGACACCACATGCCCAAAAAATGCCACTTTCCCTAACTAAAACTCACATTTCTTCAATTTTGCATATAATTTGTTTTTCCTAAGTACTTCTAAGATTGTCTTCAAGTGATGGGTATGTTTCTCCGGTGTCCTTGGGTAGACCAGTATATCATCTATGAACACCACTATAAATTGATCCAAGTATGGTTTGAAAACCTAATTCATAAGGTCTATAAATGCAGCTGGTGCATTAGTAAGTCCAAAAGGCATCATCACATACTCGTAATGTCCGTATTGAGTGCGGATGATCGTCTTTGATATGTCCTCCTCCTTGATACGGAGTTGATGGTAGCCAGACGGAAGGTCTTTTTTGAAAAAAGTTCCCACACCCTTAAGCTGGTAAACAAGGTCATCTATCAAAGGGCAGTGGTTCTTGATGGTTATCTTGTTAAGCTCTCTATAATCTATGCGTAACCTCAAAGTCACGTCCTTATTTTTCATGAAAAGCACCGGGCCTCCCTATGGGGACCTACTGAGCTAGATATAATGCTTTTCTAACAATTCATGAAGCTGAGCCTTTAGTTCCTTAAGCTCTGTTGGTCCCATCCTGTGAGGGGCCCTGGTGATAGGGGTTGTTTCTGGCACTAAGTTAATATAAAATTCCACCTCCTTAGAGGGTGGCATACTGGGGCTATAACCCTTTTCTAGCAATTCATCAAGGTGAGCCTTTAGTTCCTTGAGCTTTGCTGGTTCCATCTAGTAAGGGGCCCTGGTGATAGGGGTTGCTTCTGGCACTAACTTAATACAAAATTCCATCTCCCTAGAGGGTGGCGTGCCAGGGATTTTCTTAGGAAAGACATTAGAAAACTCCTGAACTATCGGAATATCCCTAAGAGATGGTCAAAGGTTTTGGTGTCTATCATCTTACATAAGAATCCCTTGCAACCACGTCCTTGCAACCTTTAGGCTTCCATTGTGACGATAAGCCTCACCCCACCCTTCAAAACCTTCCCTTTATAAACTACTTTCTCTCCTTGGGGCTCCTTAGGGTGATTCTCTATTTAGGACAGTTTGTTTGAGCTTGATACCTTACTAGCTAGTCCATTCCTAAAATGATAACAAAATTGGTCAGCTCGAATATGTACAGGTCCACCAAGAATACAAGGTCGTACATTTGGATAGGGCAGTCCTTATATAGCTAATCACATCTCACGGTCTTTCCATAAGGAAGAGCCACAGATAGTAGAGGAGATCTAAGTGTTGGAACTAGCTCTAAAGTCTCAACCAACTTGATAAAAATAAAAGAATGCGTAGCACCGGAATCAAATAAAACATCAATAGGTTGAGTTTTGATAGAGAAAGTACCAGTCACTACATTGGGAGCATCTTCAGCCACTACCCTTCGCATCACATAGACTCTTTTCCCAGTGTGCCAAGGTGGTTAGTGAGGAGGTCTTGGCTGGTTTTGCTGTGGAGGTCGGGCTTGATGGTTCGAGTTTGCTGCTTGTCCACCCTTGTTTTGGTAATACTGTTGCGGCTGTTATTCCCTCGGGCCCTAACTGGTAGGAAGGGGTGGATGCGGGTAATCCATCACCTGATGTTAAGGATTCCCACAGCCATATCATCTCTTGTTGGCGGGACACTCATGTGCATAATGTCTTGGCTTCCCATAAGCATTGGATGCAATGTAGGTTAATTATTGGTATGATGCCCCCCATGCATGTTGTTGTTGTTGTGATAGCTCCTGGGAGGTCTCTTGTACTAGCCATGAGAGTGAAAATTTTCTTGTTGGTCCCCTTTTCACTTGCTCACGTGCTGCTCGTTGCAATAATCATTTTTCTCCTCCATTGCTCTCTCCATATTCGCAGCAGTGCCATTGTTCGGTGCGAATTTATCGTATTTTACATGCCTTTTTGACCTAATTTTAGCTCGTACAATTATATAATCTCTAGGATTTTTACTCGTTTTATGTACTTTTGTAGGTAATAAGATCAACCAAGCAAGTTCCGCAAAAACGAGCAAAAAGGAATAAAATAAGAAGACAAAGCCCCTAAATAGGAAAAAAGCCCAAATATGTGCTAAGTTGTTCCTCTAGGAGTTCAAGGCCTGATAAGCCACGAACTACCCATCCGGGCGAAGGAGCACAAGGAGAAAAGCGGGAAAAAAAAAGGAGAAAAGAAAAAAAAGAGGAGCAAAACTAGAGGGAGTCATAAACCAAATGGAGTTGGCCTTTTGCTCGGTTTTAGCCTAGCATTAGAGTCAATACACTTTGCATGGAGCACTAAAGTGTACAAATCATGTCATTGTGTTGCATGGGGTGAAAAATGAGAGCCGCGGTGCATTTATAGCCTATGTTTATCTTGAATGTATGTTTTGCTTGTATATGGTTTCGTACCTAGGTTGGTAAGGCGCTAAAATCAGTCAAGATGTGTACATTTCACCCCCTTTGCCTTGTGCATATGTTTTGCTTTTAAAAAAAATCCAAAAAGATTTTAAAGATTTTGTGGGTATATCTTCTCCAAACCCTCACGAGACCTCACTCGTCCACTTGGGAGAACCAAGGGGTTTAAAGGGCTTGTTGTATGCGTTAAATACAACCACGATTCCTGCGACAGTAAGTCAGATTCCTAGTTTAGTTTTGATCTTGTTTCGCTCAAGGACGAGCAAAAGATAGGTGTGGGGGTATTTATTAGGCGCAAATTTGTCATATTTTACATGCCTCTTTTACCTAATTTTACCTCGTACAATAATATAATATCTAGGATTTTTACCCATTTTGTTTACTTTTATAGGCAATAAGATGAATCAAGCAAGTGCCTCAAAAAGGAGCAAAAAGGAACAAAAGAAAAAGACAAAACAATGAGCGACGGGGAGTAGGTCGACTGCATGACGGCCTGTCGTGCCCGAGCTAGCAACGGCTTGCCGGTCTTAGACGGCGACGGCTGGTCGTTAGCTAGGCGACCACTGTCGCCCGCCGGGCAGTCGCGTGTTGTTTTGTTCTCCCCGGCTCGATTTGTATACAGGGGCTTGCTTCGGAACTTTTTGAGTGTTCCTTTTTAGGCGATTTTGAGGCTAGTTCTTGGTTAGGTATAGCCAATAAAAATTCCAATTTGGGGATTAGATTAACAAGATTTGGAATTGTTTTGGTAGATTTGGATTCAAGCTCATGGATTTCATCTTTATTCAATCAATCCTAAGTTTTCTCTTCTCTCTCTCTCTATTTCATATTTTGTTCTGGTTTAGGTTTTGTTAGTCTAATTCTTGTATTTGATTTGTTTAGTCTAAATGTTTAGTCTTTATTGTTAATCCATATTTAATAGCTTGCTAGATTATATTAGTTTCTTTCTCTCTCCCCCGTAGTTCATGTTTATTTGCTTGTTCGTTAGCATAGGTTTAGTTAGGTTTAATTGTATTTTTGTGATGATTAGTTGTTAATTTTGGTTGGCTTGGATTGTGATTAGCCTCTTGATGGTTAATTAGTCTAGCATTAGACCTAACCACATCCATCTCATGCTTAGAACTTATAGTTTTTCCTTACGCCCACCAAGTGTTCGATGAAATGCTTGAGAGAGCTTTCATCTATATTTTTGGGCAATTGACTTATGCCGAGTGGTGAGGTCAATTAGCAAGAGTGAGGGAGGGGAATAGCTGGGTTTGGGACATGAAAATAGTCCCCATCCTAGTTAGGTCCAAGGGTTGCTAATTGTGTGGTCTAATTGGGCTAACCCCATGAAAATATGTGATTTGACTAATTAGACTAGCTCATGACCCTTGAGAGAGGCCTTAGGTGGTCTTCAATGGAGCAACCGAATATCTCTTGTTTTTAGTTGAGGTCGGGTAGGTTAGGACTCATCTTGACTATTTAGTTCATCAATTGGTCAAATCATAGTCTCAAGCCACCTCTTTTGCTTTTATTAGTTTAGTTTGGCTTTGATTTCTTTTCCTTCCTTCTTCGCTTAGATTGAGTCGCTCTAGCTAATCTTGGTACTTGAAACCTAACTCCCAGTGGACGACACTCAGAGTAGTCAACGGTGCAACCTTGTACTTGGGATTACAAATTTTAAAACTAGAATTCTTCCTATCAAATTTTTGGCGCCGTTGCCAGGGAGTTGGCATTTTTCAATATTGGGATTTACTTGAGTATTCGAGGCTAGGCATTTAGAAAATCCAAAAAGAAAAAAATTTTAAAAAAATGAAAAATTTGAAGAAAAAATCAAAATGACTATTTTCCATTTACCTCAATTTGAGCATGAATCTTTCTGGCAATATTTATCTAGGTTTAATGATTACCGTGCTCAATATGTGCATTTCACGTATGCAAAATGAGGAATATGCAACGTTGTGCTTGAGCGGTAACACATGAGACCCGAGTCACTCTTGAGTCCATGTGTTATGGTGGTTTATGCTCTTTAGATGTTAATGATATGTGGAATTTGTTTGAGTCTTTGGCTTGGTATCAATGGCACCATGAGATTGCTAGTGAGTCTTTTGTGTGTCGTTCCCTCATTTCATATGATTTGTACGCTTGTTCTCCTCTTGTGTGCTCTTGTTGTCAATCTTTTGATCGTGATGCTAATTCTTGTCCTTATTATGATATTTTCGATGTATGTTGTGTGAAACTTAGTGCTGTAATAGAGACAATGAATGAGCGACATGAGTGTTTTGATGGTAAGATGAGGGAGTGTGGCATATTGCATTAGATCAACCCTAGTCCATGTTTTCCTAGACTGGAGGTTAGTCTCTATGATGGTTGTGAGTCTTCCCTTTCCTTAGAGCCTGATTTTGTGGTTGATTCACCCTGATCAGCTTAGAGGCAGTGATTGATCCTCCCTTGACATCTTTACAATTCGTTTCTCCATCCTTGTCTAGCACACCTAGAAACACTACTGAGGGTGTCTTGCACTTACTTTCTTCTCCCCTCCCTTTAGCTTAGTGCATGGGGTTAGAGATTGGTGAGTCTCTTAGGGGTGATGCTAGTTGTGTTGAGGATGATTTGTTTAATTAGACGGGCGATATTGCAGTGCTAGAGTCATCTTTTGAGGAGTTATATATTGATGATATGAGGGTTGGCGCCGCTCCTAGCATTAGGCATATAGACTCTATTTGCACTGAGCTACTTGACTTAGCCCCCCTTTCATCCCCCTTCCTTTCCACCACCTCCTCTCCCTTGCATGCATTTCATGCATCCCTAGGTGATATTAGCGGGTCTCACCCCTCATTTGATCCATATTATGCATACCTAGAGGACTTGCTTAGTAAAGTCATGTGGAATACTTTCCTTGATCATACTTTCGACTTTTCTATGGCATTTGATAAGTTTAAGAGGGCACTAACTTTATTTGCTACATCTTTACTAGTGTTCTTTTACTTATACCATTCTCAGATGCATGCACTGACATTTGACAAGCTCTTGCAAGCTTTGACTTCATCCGAGTTGACGTCTCGAGTCGTGCGTGATGAAGAGGAGTGGCTGATGCTCCTCACACATCCATAGCACTATCATAGAGAGGCATAGTTTTGGGACAATCAATACCCGACCTGGTATAGTCGTTCTCACTCTTCTCCCTTCTTTTTATGTTCTTTCTTTTCTTTTTTGTTTAGTTGTGGATATTAGGCTGTGTTTAGTTGTGGATATTAGGTTGTGTTTTTGTTGGTGATTAACTTTGAGGTGAAATTTGGGATATTGTGGAGCCGATTGATGGCTATGATCACCTTTGTTTGTTTTTATACATATTTGTGTTTTATGATTAGTGGTATTATTAGATTTGTATACATTCATTTTTGGTGGTGTTAGTTTTTTATATATGTGTGGTCTTGTCATTGATTTTATGAGATTGTGTTTTTCGAGGAGTGTGTTAGCTTATGTATATGTCTGTAGGTTTAGTGTTCTTATGTGATTTCGTTTTCTTTGCTTTTGTGTATTTTTGTGGTGGTAGCGACTCCTCTGCTCCAGTGAGGACATTGTGAGATTTAGATGTAGGGGTGGAAAGTCATATACCCTTTTGTTGTGCATATATTTGTGAAAATTTTTCATTTTTTTAATTTTTATATAGTTTTTTTTCTTGGCTTTGGGGGACTTGCCTTTGTGATTGGTTTTTGATCTTTGATAACCTGGTTGCTAGTTTGTATAGAGGTCGAATATGCATGATGGAATACTTGTCTACAATGTGATCTTTGGTCTGTTATAATAAACCCATTTCACATGTGCGGTTTTATGCCTACCTTATGCACTTAAGCATTGACTTTTGGTGTTAGTTGTTGAAATTTGGATTTACGGACATCCTGCTTGGTTAATTGACTTTCAATTTTGGCTTCATTATGAGAAAAAGGAAAAAAAATGAGAAAAAACAGAAGTACAAAAATGAGCTTAACTCCGGTATCTCTATTCGGGCTTAAATAAGTGCTTCGTATATCCAAATAAAACCCATAAATAGAGAAGAAGCCCGAATATATGCTAAGTTATTCCTCCGGGAGTTCAAGGCCTAATGAGCCAAGAACTACCCACCCGTGCGAGGGAATATAAGGAGAAAAGCGGAAAAGAAAGAAGAAAAGAAAAAAAAGAGGAGCAAAAATAAAGGGAGTCATAAACCAAGTAGAGGTGACCTTTTACTTGGTTTTACCCTAGCATTAAGAGTCAATACACTTTGCACGGAGCACTAAGATGTACAAATCGTGTCATTGTGCTGCGTAGGGTGAAAAATGAGAGTCGCTGTGCATTTATAGCCTATGTGTATCTTGAATGTATGTTTTGCTTGTATACGGCTTGGCAGCTAGGTTATTAAGGTGATAAAATTGGTCTAGATGTGCACATTTTCCCCCCTTTCCTTGTACATATGTTTTGCTTTTGAAAAAAAAATCCAGAAAGATTTCAAAGATTTTGTGTGTATATCTTTTGCAAACCCTCATGAGACCTCACTAATCCACTTGGGGAAACCAAGGCGTTTAAAGGGCTTGTTGCATGCGTTAAATGCAACTGTGATTCGTACGACAGTGAGTTAGGTTCCTTGTTTAGTTTTTATCTTGTTTTGCTCGAGGATGAGCAAAAGATAGGCATGGGGGTATTTGTCAGGCGTTAATTTATCGTATTTTACGTGCCTCTTTCATCTAATTTTAGCTCGTACAATAATATAATCTCTAGGAGTTTTGCTCGTTTTATTTACTTTTGTAGGTAATAAGATGAACGAAGCAAGTGCAGCAAAAAGGAGCAAAAAGGAACAAAGAAAAAGACAAAAGACGTGCAATGGGGGACCGATCAACTGCACGACGGCTAGTTGCGTCCCAACCGGCAGCAACCGCCAACTAGGAATTGGCGATGACCGTCGCCTGGCTGGTCGTGGATGGTGACAGTTGGCCGTCGGCCAGGCGATCGCCATTACCCCCCTGGCAGTTGCGTGTTGTTTTGTTCTCTATGGATCGATTTGTGTAAAAGGGGCTTGCTTCGGGACTTTTTAAGGGTTCCTTTTTAGGCGATTTTTAGGCTACTTCTAGGTTAGGTTTAGCCAATAAAAACTCCAATAAGGGGATTAGATTAGCAAGATTTGGATTTGTTTGGGTGAATTATGGACTCAAGCTCATGGATTTCATCTTCATTCAATCAATCCTAAGTTTTCTCTTCTCTCTCTCTATCTCAGATTTTGTTCTTGTTTAGGTTTTGTTAGTCTAATTCTTGTATTTGATTTTTTTAGTCTATATGATTAGTGTTTATTGTTAATCCATGTTCAATTAGCTTGCTAGATTATATTCGTTTCTTTCTCTCTCCACCATAGTTTATGTTTATTTGCTTGTTCGTTAGCCTAGGTTTAGTTAGGTTTAATTGTGTTTTTGTAATGATTGGTTGTTAATTGTGGTTGACTTGGATTGTGATGAACTTCTTGATGGCTAGTTACTCTAGGGTTAGGCTAACCACACCCAACTTATTCTTAGAACTTGGAGTTTCCCTCATGCCTGCCAAGTGTTCGATAAAATGCTTGAGAGAGCTTTTATCTATATGTTAAGTTTTAAGGCACACAAGGACACAAGAGGGGGGTGAATTGTGTCTTTCAATTTTTCGTTTTGTTTCAGAACACTCGTTAGACATGTTGGGAGAGGTGTTTGCAGTAAGGCAGAAACAAAACTTTGAATGCAGAAATAAAGGAGACACAAGATTTTACGTGGAAAACCACCTCTGGCCCAATGGAGGTGTAAAAACCACGACCTACCTCAGTAGAATTTCAACAAACACTTTCACTAACACGGGCCAAGTTCGTTACACTATGTAACACATGTGACAACGTCACACACGTAACTTAGTCTCCCCCGAGACTCTAGTTACACACACGTAACTATTCTCCACCTGAGAATGAGTCACACAACACGTTCAAAGACTCCCAAGACTTGGACACACTCTAAACTTAACTAATGACAGAAAATAATAGAGGAACACCTTACTTTTATGCTTCTAATGAAGCTGAATGTAAGGTACACCTATAGACCCTATTATGCCAGAAAGAATGACTTAATTTAGCACACTCCTTAAAGGTTTTTCACTCAGAGAATAAGCTTACAAAAACTCGATGTTTGCCTTCAAAAACCGTGTATTGAAGAGATGAGAAGTGAGTGCTTATATACCCACGAAAAAGCAAGGATTTGATTTCCATAATAACTCTGAAAATACTCAGTATATTAAAAGAAATTAAATCCTTCAAGAAATTATCTTTTTAGGAAATCATATCTTTTGATGATAAGATAAAATGTTTTGAAAAATCTTTTAGGAAACTAATATTATTTAGGAAAGTACTCTTTCTAAAACACAGTATTATCAGAAAATCGATTCTAAATATATTAGGAATTTTGGCAGTAGGAAAACTCTTGAAAATCTTTGAAAATCGATTTTTGCACTCACTGCCCTCAGAGCACTGCAGACCTATTTATTCAATTGTTCTGAGCAGTGCTTTGAGTCAGCTTAAATAATTCCTTCCAGGTGAGTGTTAAGTCAAGTTCTTCTTTGGCATGTTAATAAGAATCTAGTTAAATATAACTAGTAATTAGCTCTAAGACTCTATAGACTCTTGTACTGTGCTGATGATGTGCACATATATCCATTTTGATGATTTCAGCTTCTTCGACTTGTTCTTCAGGATATTTGCAACTTCTGTCACTTTCAACATACAATTTTATCACATAGCTTCAAGCATGATACTTTAAACTGATCTCCAGGATGTTTGCAATCTGTCTTATCACATGATTCTAGCACTCAACTCAAGCTAAGCATAATTAGCACATTTGGGTTGTAATCATCAAAACCTTATATAAGATTGATTCAACAAACTCCCCCTTTTTGATGATGACAAACCAAATGACCATCAAAGGTGAGACACAGCAGAGTGCAAAAACATTAGTGCCAAACTTAGTTCAAAGTATCTAGATCACGTAGGAGAGATACATAAGAATCGGAAGTCAACTTAAAATAGGGAGTTTTAATTAGAATATGATCGTACTCATCTTCCCCCTTTTGACATCATCGAAAAGGTGCAGCAAGCCACATGCATGAATACGGAGGGGATGCACCCACCATCACGGGTAATGAGGGAAAATCACAGCGATACAGTCGAGTATATGGTACATAATGATATTGGCCATCCCAGTTACGCACAAACATGTACAGCAAAGGCAAGCAATGACAGGACATAACCAAACTAAACTGAAAACAGATGTAACCATTGTCAATCACATGCAGAATCAAGATTAACCAAACAAAAAAGCGAACAGTGTTGATAGGAACAGGGCAAAGAACAGAGATGAATCAGAGAGAAGAGGAGGATGGAGCAAGTTTGGCCGTGACGGCAGAGAGGGCACGAAGAATATCATCATGATGCTGTGGATTTAGGGCCTTTTCTTCAGTCAGTGCTTGCTTTACTTCAGTAATCTCCTCCTTTAGATGGAGCTGGTCCTGGACGAGAGCCTCAACCGTGGTAGTGTTAGAAGATACTGCCGTACTAGAAACAGGATGGGGACCAGGACCAAAGGGTGTTTTGGGTCCTTGTTCTAACACGGTTCCATCACCCTTCGTAATCTGGAACCCACACCTAAGTAAAGTATTGCTTCCTATTTCATCTGTGACCTGAAAGCCCATTCTCTTTTGCAAAGGGATCCCCGAGTCTCAAACACCGAAGTCAAAAGAATGCCATAGCCTAGATCATGGCTTCTAGAAGTGTTGGCAATTTGTCCAATGTGACTAATCATGATAGCAGGCAAATTAATTGGCTCTCTCCGATCAAGGAGGCCAGTAAGGTACATGTCCATAGAGTCCGCAAGATTGCGTCCCTACCCCCAAGGAATCACATTCGTAATGACAAACCAGAATAACAACCGATTTAAAGGCTGCATTTCCCCCTTTCTTACAGACCGAGGTGCACTTAGGTCAGGTTGTTGGGCTAGTTTTCTGGTGAGGTCCAAAAAGTGGTCATTGCTCAACACACTTTTATCCTCCCTTACATACACATGAAACCCTTTAGAGGGTACCCCAAGCCATGCTCCCAGATTATCAGCATCAAAACAAAGTTCCCGACCGTGAACAGAATTAGTCACTATCCCATTAGTGACCTCATAATTGGCATAAAATTCAGCTAATTCAGGTACTGAGCAGCCCCTCTTAGTATTGGTAAATGTATCCAGCCAACCCTGTGCTCGCAATTTGTCCAAGAACACCTCTAAGCCCTGTTCTTAGAAGTATAAAACCTTCACTATCTTCCCTCGCACCACTGCTTTCTGCAGGAAATGGCTATACCTTTCCCCCTGGGTCATTGACTTTCGTGATTTCTTTTTTAAGGGTTCCTCACTTCTCTCACCCAGGTCAGACCCGTGTTCTGGAGAACCCCATTTCGGGGCACATTTTTTTGAGGGCACAGATGAGGAAGGTGTTTGGAGGCTGTTTGCACAGGTGATTTGGATAGTGTTTTGGAAGTGGATTTAGGCTTCTTGAAAGGTCTACCAACCTTGTCCTCGGGTAGGTCCACTGGGATGGCAGGACCCACACTCCGAGTACGAGGTCGATGCAGGGTAAGGGTGAGAGGCACATTGGGTTGGGTGGTGGTTTTGACTCGGCGAATGGATGGTTTGGGCACTATTTGAGGAGTTGTTTTTGGGGTTGGTTTCATGGTTTGCTTGAACTGAATAAGACGCTCATCCTCTTCAAGATCACACATATGATCATCATTCAAATTTGGCTCTTCAACCCAATCCGCCACAATCATAATTTCTCCACCTTTTTTAGGGAATTTCAGCTGAGTCATATGTGGTGCATACAACACCAAATCCCATCCCAAAACCAACTTAATAGGAGGTATGGCATCAAGTTCAATTCCTATGGCCTCAAATCAACACTTTTTAGAAATTGAAAGATGAAGGGAGGAAGACCATACGTGGGTGCCGGAGTAGCTGCTGCTGGTGATAATGATGACTCTATAATTAGATCGAGCGGCATCCCTTCTCGTTGTCTTGATTGCACAACTCGAAGTGAGCAGGGGTGCCATGATTTGCGACGAGAGGATTCGCCATTGCTTGGAATTCTTGCCATTGGAGAGCTTGAGGAAGAAAGGAGTTAGGGTTTTGAGGGTTTTAGGAAGAGGAGGGAGAACGGGGTGCTCGAGGAGATGAGGGAAGGTGGTTGGGGAATTGGAAAGTAGGTTGAAAAGAGTTGACCACAAATCTCAAAAAACAAAAAATCCTCCCCCTTTTTTTCGGCCGCCGGTTTTAGAGAGAGAGAAGGAATTTACATGCTAAGAAATCATTACATGTTAGGGAAAGCTACAATTTTTTTTTTTTTTTTGAGGAGGTGTAATAAAAGAAAAATCCCATTCCCAATACACGTAAGGATATGGTATCTTGATAACATATGACACAACCAGTGGTCCGGCCTGTTCTTAGCGCCTGTTCTTGACTGTTATATATTCGGTATCAAAGGACAATAAGGGCAGTATCATTAGACCTCAACGACTGCCAGCCATATCAGATTCTACACATATGCAATTAACTGCACAACAAGTTGAATGGATCCTTTGAATTAATTTATTTGGTATAAGACCTTACTAGTCAATCATTGGGGGTTGATGAAGTTCATTCAAGTTTTTTTAATCAAACCCAATTCAAGCCTATTCTTTTCAAATTGATCTCTACTTAGTGCCTTGGTAAAAATATCAACAATTTGTTTATTAGTGGCACAAAAATTCATTGAAATCAAGCCCTTTTCAACATTTTCTGTTAAGAAGTGACGGCGAACATCAATATGCTTAATCCTTTTATGTTGACACAGATTTTTGGCAATATTAATTGCACTTGTATCATCACAAAATATAGGAATGCATCCCGTGTCAACACCAAAATCCTTGAGTTGTTGTCGTATCCACAACAATTGAGCACAACAAGAAGCAGCTGCTACATACTCGGCTTCTGATGTGGACATGGTAACTGAGTGCTATTTCTTTATAGACCAAGAGACCAAATAGGGCCTAAGAAAAGTAGCCATACCTGAGGTGCTTTTTCTATCAACTAGAAATCCAGTATAGTCAGCATCAGCATACCCAATGAGGTCAAAGTTGCATCCACCTGGATACCATAGTGCCAGATCAGAGGTGTTTTTCAAATATCTAAAAATTCTTTTTGCAGCTTTCAAGTGTGTTTCTTTTGGATTTGACTGAAAGCGGGCACACAAACCAACACTGAAAACAATGTCAGGTCTACTAGCGGTTAGGTATAGAAGTGACCCTATCATGCCCCTATATGATTTTTCATTAACTAAAGAACTTCTATCATCCATCACCAATCTGGTGGAAGGAGAGATAGGAGTGCCCATGGGCTTAGCCGATTCTATCCCAAACCGCTTAAGTAGTTCCTTGATATATTTTTGTTGATGGATCATAGTTCTGTTTGGGGTTTGTTTAATTTACAAGCCTAGGAAAAAATTAAGCTCGCCCATCATACTCATCTTAAACTCACTCTTCAATTTTGAAAATTCATCACATAAATCATTGTTGGTTGCACCAAATATAATGTCATCGACATATACTTGGACAGTCAACAAATGTTTCCCCTTAGATTTGAGAAACAAGGTATTATCTACCTTGTCTCTTTGAAAATCATTCTCAATTAAGAAACTTGACAATCGTTCATACCAAGCTCTAGGAGCTTGTTTTAGACCATAAAGTGCTTTGTCAAGTTTGAAAACATAGTTAGAAAAATCATGACTTTCAAAACCAAGGGTTATTTTACATATACCTATTCTTTAAGATATCCATTGAGGAAGGCACCCTTGACATTAATTTGATACAACTTGATCTCCATGTGGGCTGCAAAGGTTACCAAGATTCAAATAGCCTCTAACCTTGCTACAGGTGCAAATGTTTCTTTATAGTCAATCCCTTCTTCTTGATTGTAACCTTGGACCACCGGCCTGGCCTTGTTTCTAGTGACTGTTCCCAACTCACCTAACTTATTTTTGAACACCCACTTGGTTCCAATAATTGTTCTGTCCTCAGGCTGTGGTTCAATGTACCAGACCTTGTTCCTTTCAAACTGATGAAGCTCTTCTTATATGGCTATAACCCAGTCAGAATCTGCAAGAGCTTCATGAACAGTCTTAGGCTCGATGTGAGATAAAAAGGCATAGAAGGTACAAAAATTTCTGAGCTTAGATCTGGTCTGCACCCCTGTATTAATGTCAGAAATAATTTGGTCAAGGGGGTGCGAGCTTTGGTGTTTCCAGGGTCGTGAAGTGAAAGGATCCATAGATCCGCTTTTCACTCTCTCCTGGCTGTTTGCAGGAACAGGTGTGGAATCAGGTTGGAAGCTTGTTCCTAGATCAGTCAGAGAAGTTTGGGATTGAGTGGGCTAGTTTCGGTCCATATCAGGGTCAGCCAAGCTTCCCCCTGATTGATCTACTTCCTACCCACTTTCCTTACCATTAACTTTAGTAAGTGGTTCATTTTCAAGCATCTTACGATTGTCTTTTCTTGTAAGTCCAAGATCAAAATCTTCATCCTATACATCATTTTCAATAAAGGAGTTAGTTTTATCAAATAATACATGCACACTCTCCTCAAGACATATAGTCCTTTTGTTGAACACTTTGTAAGCTTTACTATGTGAAGAGTATCCTAAGAAAATTGCCTCATCACTCCTAGGGTCAAACTTTCCTAAGGGCTCCTTTCCATTATTGTGCACATAACATTTGCAACCAAAGACTCTTAGGTGCATAATATTGAGTTTTCGCCCCTTGAAAAGTTCATAAGGAGTCCTATTGAGAATGGGTTTGATCATGCATCTATTAATAATGTAACAAGCTGTGTTCAATGCTTCTGCCTGAAAATTTCTAGGAAGACCACTAGTAATAAGCATGGTTCTAGTCATGTCTTCTAGAGTCCAATTTTTCCGCTCTAATCACCCTATTCTCTTGGGGTGTTCTTGGGGCTGAAAAATTATGATCAATGCCATGTTCATTACAATAATCAATAAAGATGGAATTTTCAAATTCCTTTCTATGATCAGATCTAAGACTTATCAATGAGTGTCCTATTCTCTTTTCAGTTTTCTTAAGAAATATAATGAATGCTTCAAAAGATTCATCTTTAGATGCTAGGAATAAAGTCCAAGTGAAACGAGAGTAATCATCTATTGTAACAAACACATACCTCTTGCCATTCCTACTTGTGATCCTTATGGGACCACACAAATCAACATGTAATAGCTCAAGGGGTCGAGAAGTACTAACATACTTCTTTGACTTGAATGCAATTCTAGTTTGCTTTCCTTTAGCACAAGCATTGCATACCTTGTCATCATTGTATTTGATGGAAGGTAAGCCAACAACTAGACCTTTAGACACAAGTTTGTTTAGCAAAGAAAGACTAGCATGACCTAGCCTCTTGTGCCAAAGCATAATATCATCATCAAGAACACTCAAGCAAGTCAAATGATTTTGGGGAAGTTCAAGAACACATGTTTTGTAAACATTGTTGTGTCGCTTCCCCCTCAGCACAACCTCTTTAGATTTGATATTGGTAATCAAACATTGATTTGAAATAAACCCAACATGATTACCTTTATCACACAATTGGGATACACTTAGCAAATTATGTTGTAACCCATAAACTAAGTATACATTATCAATTGAGTGAGAGAGTGAGTTACCTATTTTACTTACACCAACAATTATCCCAGATTTGTCATTTCCAAATGCCACTCTCCCCTCATCAAAGGCTGTAAGTGAGAGGAACCTTGATTTATCTCCAGTCATATGTCTCCAGTAACCACTATCCAAATACCACAATTGGTTGCCTCCTCTCACTTTAACCTGCAAAACAGCTAGTTATTAGTCTTGGGAACCCAGATCCACTTATGTCCCATTCTTTTCTTTGTCATGGAATTTAACTCATCTTTTCTAATCCATATTTGTTTAACATACAATGAGTTTCTTTCCATAGCCCTTTTTCTCAAGGAGCATGCATATCGATAATGACCAGTTTTTCCACAATGATAACAAATTATATTTTCTGGCAAACCAACATACTTCTTATCTACTGGCTTAGTAACACATCTATTCACAAAACCTAAACCTTTTCTGTTTCAGTTATGATGAGTATTAAGCCAGTTTAGAGCTTCTGAGGGGCTGTTCCAGTGCCTGTTTTTAGTGAAGTTAGTTTCGGCTCTCTGGACTTGTTCCCGAAGCTATCTGTTGTCATTCATCTGGGATTCTAGATTATGCCTGAGCTTTGAAGACTCACTTTCTAGCTCTCTGATTTTAGTGTTGAGTTCTTCCTCTTTCTTATCACTCAAGTCCTTTAGGATGTCTAATTCTTTACTTAAAGCAAGAGCCTTTTCATTAATTTTAAGCTTCTCATACATGAGAGCCTCATTCATATGTTCTAGTCTCTTAAAATCCTTTTCTAAATCTAAGCCGGTACGTTTAAGTATGCAATTTTCAGAAGTTAGAGCTTCACATTCCTCCGTCAATGAAAAAATTAATTTTTTAAGTTTTTTTCTTGCTAAGATTACGTACCTCCTTTTTGAGACTTTCACCGCCAGAGTCTGAGTCAGATCCACTTCGAGCCATGAGAGCCACTGCTTCTTCTTCATCCTAAGAGTCTTCTTCTTCTTTTGAGGTGTCTCCCCAAGCTGCCATCATTGCTTTGGGGAACCATTTTTTAGCATTAATCAACTGAGTTTTTCTGCCACTGGCTCGGACCTGTTTTGACCCCTGTTCTTCCTTCAACAAGGGGCAATTTTTCACTACGTGATCTTGCCTTCCGCACTTGAAACATCCTGAGAATTGATCTCGGTCACTGTTTTTAGCCTTGCCGGTGTAGCCCCTTTTGTATACGCTTTCGATCTTTTTGAAAAATTTCTTGAATTTTCGTGTAATCATGGCCATTCCTTCTTCATCAAAATCTGAGCTATCACTTTCCTTTTGCCTTTAGTGCAAAGTTGACGATCTTTCTTCACATCCCCCTTCATCTAAGACTTTCTCCTTAGTTTATATGTTTGTAAGTTCCCAATAAGCTCATCCAAGGAAATCTCATTCATCTTTTTTGCTTCTTGGATTGCAGTGACCTTTGATTTCTATGAATGGGGTAAAATTCATAGGATCTTTTTACCAACTCTTCAGTGATAAAGGATTTTCCCAATAATTTTAAGTCATTAGTAATATGGGTGAATCGAGTATACATGTCCATGATTGTTTCTTTATCACTCATCTCGAATAGCTCATATTTCCTCACCAGTAGCTCGATCCTGGATTGCTTGACTTGATTGGTTCTTTCGTGAGCTACTTGAAGGGCATTCCATATTTCTTTTGCGGATTCACACTCTGAGATATGAGTGCACTCGTCAGGTCCGAGTCCAAAATATAGCAGCTTCTTGGCTTTGGAGTTTTTCCCCATCTTTCAAAAATCATCTGAGTTGAATTCCTTCGGCTCCTTAGGAATAGTCTTCCCATCAGTTGTGACTTTCACTAGAATGCGAGGACCATTCACAATGAGCATCCATAACTCATAATCCTCAGCTTGGATATAGTTCTCCATTCAATTTTTCCACCAACTGTAGTGTTGTCCATTGAAGTATGGAGGTCTGGTCACAGATTGACCTTCCAAGATTCCTTGTGGTGCACTCATTCTTACAGGATCTCTCTAGGTGTTAGCCTAATTTATGAGAACCTACTCTGATACCAATTGTTAAGTTTTAAGGCACATAAGGACACAAGAGGGAGGTGAATTGTGTCTTTCAATTTTTCGTTTTGTTTCAGAACACTCATTAGACCTGTTGGAAGAGGTGTTTGCAGTAAGGCGGAAACAAAACTTTGAATGCAGAAATAAAGGAGACACAAGATTTTAAGTAGAAAATCACCTCTGTCCCAATGGAGGTCTAAAAACCACGATCTACCTCAGTAAGATTTCAACGAACACTTTCACTAACACAGGCTAAGTTCGTTACATTATGTAACACACGTGACAATGTCACACATGTAACTTAGTCTTCCCCGAGACTCTAGTTACACACACGTAACTATTCTCCACCTGAGAATGAGTCACACAACACGTCTAAAGTCTTCCAGGACTTGGACACACTCTAGACTTAACTGATGACAGAAAAGAATAGAAGAACACCTTATTTTTATGCTTCTAACCAAGCTGAATGTAAGGTACACTTATAGATCCTATTATGCCAGAAAGAATGACTCAATTTAGCACACTCCTTAAAGGTTTTTCACTCAGAGAATAAGCTTACAAAAACTCGATGTTTGCCTTGAAAAACTGTGTATTGAAGAGATGAAAAGCGAGTGCTTATATACCCATGAAAAAGCAGGGATTTGATTTCCATAATAGCTCTGAAAATGCTCAGTATCTTAAAAGAAATTAAATCCTTCAAGAAATTATCTTTTTAGGAAATCATATCTTTTAAGGATAAGATAAAATGTTTTGAAAAATCTTTTAGGAAACCAATATTATTTAGGAAAGTACTCTTTCTAAAACACAATATTATTAGAAAATCGATCCTAAATATATTAGGAATTTTAGCAGTAGGAAAACTCTTGAAAATCTTTGAAAATCGATTTTTGCATTCACTGCTTTCAGAGCACTGCAGACCTGTTTGTTCAATTGTTTTGAGCAGTTTTCTAAGTCAGCTTAAATAATTCCTTCAAGGTGAGTGTTAAGTCAAGTTCTTCTTTGGCATATTAACAAGAATCTAGACAAATATAACCAGTAATTAGCCCTAAGACCCTAAAGACTCTTGTACTCTGCTGATGATGTGCACATATATCCACTTTGATGATTTCAGCTTCTTCCACCTGTTCTTCAGGGTATTTGCAACTTCTATCGCTTTCAACATACAATTTTATCACATAGCTTCAAGCATGATATTTCAAACTGATCTCTAGGATGTTTGCAATCTGTCTTATCACATGATTCTAGCACTCAACTCAAGCCAAGCATAATTAGTACATTTGGGTTGTAATCATAAAAACCTTATATAAGATTGATTCAACACTATATTTTTGGGCGATTGACTTATGCCGAGAGGTGAGTCAATTACTAGTGTGGGAGAGGGGGGATTGCTGGGTTCGGGACATGAAAATAGTCCTGATCTTAGCTAGGTTCGGGAGCTGCTAATTTTGTGGTCTAATTGGGCTAACCCCATGAAAATAGGTGGTTAAACTAATTAGACTAGTTCATGACCCTTGAGAGAGGGCTTGGGTGGTCTTCGATCGTGCAACCGACCATCTCTTGTTTTTAGTTAAGGTCGAGTAGGTTAGGACTCATCTTGAATATTAGTTCGTCAATTAGTCAAATCATACTCTCAAGCTACCTCTTTTACTTTCATTAGTTTAGTTTACCTTTGATTCCTTTTCCTTCCTTCTTGGCCTAGATTGAGTCGCTCTAGCTAGTCCTACTACTTGAAACCTAATTCCCAGTGGATGACACCCCGAGTACTCAATGGTGCAACCTTACACTTGGGGTTTCAAATTTTAAAACTCGAATTCTTCCTATCAGCCATATAGATCCTCATAAGAGACATATTGATGCACTGACATCCTCTCCTTGAGGTTTAGGTTGAGCCCTACCTCAAAGGTGTTCATTTTCAGGTTCTCATCAGCTACAAAGGCAGCGATGAAGCGAGAGAGTTCCATGAACTTGGAAGCATATTCCAACACACTCATTCTTCCCTGTTGTCGCTGTATGAATTCATTCTCCTTCATTTTCTTAAGGGACATCGTGTAAAATCGATTCTTAATTAGCTCTTTAAACCTCTTCCAGTTAACCCAGGCTTATGTTGTTTCTTCCTTACTGTAGCCCACTAAAGGTCGGCCTCATCCTTAAGGTAGAACACTGCAAACCCTACTGTCTATTCCTCAGGGCATTGGAGAGCATCAAATAACTTCTCCATACCCTGAATGCAGTCCTTGAAAGCTTTGAGGTCAAGAGCACCACCGTACACTAGTGGGTTATGGCTTGCAAAGTCTCTTGACTATGTATAAGTTATCCTCTTTTGTCTTCCTATCCTTAATCTTCGCTATCTTCTGCAGGTGCTTGTTTTGCTGCTGCATTTGTTCCCCTTGCTTCTACAATAGCTCTAATAGCAGGAGTTTGGTGAGGTCCATCCTGGTTGGTGAGTCAGTCTCATCTACATCACTGGGAGACGCATTCCCAATCCTAGGTCAAAGGGCTTCCACTCATTCCCTCAGGCTGGTTGTGGGGTTCTCTAGGTTCACATGAGACCTCGGAGTGGGATGGGGGTCTGGTTTGAGACTCATCGTTGTTTCTCAACATTCTGGTTCGGGAAATAAGTCGAGTCTAATGGTTAACAATACGTACTTTACAACATTTTAGTAATGCATCCTATTTGACATCACTATCATCATGCAATTTTGCAGTATTGTTTATAGTGGCATTCATACTATGTTCATATGGCTAATTGGCTTTACACTTATGTGACCAGGTTCTTGTGGCACACCACCATATGTCTCATACACATCTCATTAACATTAGCAGCATTCATTCATAAATCGAACACATAGTTCTCGATTAATCATAAGCAAGCAGTTGCATCCTTGTAAGCTCAATGAAAGCAAATTTCAATACATAGATTAGAAATGATAACTATTTCACACAATACCACTATCAGTACATAAGCAGCTCGATAAATTTCTCAGTTCGTACTCTAGTTACAAAAGAAAGATAAGTATAATACAATCTTCAAAGCCTAATATCTTTAACTTTAAACCATCATCTAACATCTACTACCCAGGAGCATCTAATGGGCAGGTACCTCGATATACCCTACCACACCTTCCCTGCTTCCAGTGAGCAACTTTTGGTTTGGGTTCAACTTCAGCTGCAAGCACTTGCTCCATGTCAGGTTCTTCTATTGGCATCTCCTTTGATCCCTGATTTAGGGCTACTTCTTTGAGGTCTTCGACCCCTTCCCACTGTTTTCTAAGGTCTCCATCCTCTGCTAGTTCCTTAGGGTCTTCTTCCTGTACAGGGTCCTCTTCAGGATCTTCCTCTTCCATGGGGTCTTCCTCAGGGTCTTCCTCTTCCATGAGTTCTTCCTCAGGATCTCCCTCTTCCACAGGTTCCCACTTAGGGTCTTCCTCTTCCATGGATTCTTCCTTCCGATTCTCTTCCTCCATGGGTTCATTTTCCTCTACAAACTCTTCCTCTAAAAAGGTGGAACTATCAGCATCATCCTCAACCATGGGTTGTAGGTGTAACCGTTACAACTATTTTTGGTAGGTCCATCTAAATAGACTCCCAGGCACACATAAACAACACCTACTTATGTCACTCGAAACTCGATTCTTAGGGTATAACTCATTCATTTGAGAGTGCCATCGGGGATCACCTTTAAGGGTCAAAAGGAAAAATAAAGCTTGGGTTTCCCTGAATCTCAGGCAACTGTTTGGCACTTGCTCCAGATACCTGTGTATGACATCTCGAATCCGCAGAAAATGGGTAGCTATGTTATCCTTAGGTCTCTTTTCTATCCTCTGGTGGAAACACCTATGTCCCAGGCAGTGACAGTGCTGAGCATCGTTCATCCTATGCACTAGTAATTCCAAATAAGACAAATATGATAATACAGTTATGCTGATGCATGCATGCCCTTTTCTCCCGTCCTACAATCACCCTCCACGCAGTCCATAAGTCTACCAGTTTTTATTAACGTTTACTCTGGATTATACTATTTTAGGTGAGCCTTTGGGTCACTCAACTGATCTCTGATACCACTTTGTAACACCCCCAAATTTCTAATTCTTTTTATTTACTAACATTTATCTTATGTGACAGCGGAAAATCTAACGGGGTGTTACCGTCGTATTCCTATCAGGAAATACAAGGATGAGTATCATATGAAAGCCCATTAATGAATATCTTATTACTAATTCGAACGCAACTGCAAATCCAGTTTACCACCGCATAAGGGTGTCCAATCTAAAACAAATTCATCTTGAAACAAAGTTCAATCTCAATAAAGTTCATCTCAAACTCCATTTATAAATCTTATGTGATAATGCCCTCGCTTTAAAATGAAGCCTCTTCTCCATGCTCATGAACTTTACCTAAAAACAAAACATTTTAAAAGGGTGAGATAGGCTCAGTAACAACCACCCTTAACAGTCAAAACATACAAAAATTCATTTTAAATAATTCTAAGGGTGGGGGAAACGTGGGTAATTCAAATGTTCATAACAGGCAGCCAACCATTCTCAACCAGAAACATAAATTCATCCAAGTCCCACTCATTCGGTTTCTAAGAAAAAAGAGCGAGCGACCTCACTAGGCCTTATGACCTGCATTTGGTTTTAATGCAGTTGCTTAATCACATCCTAGCCTACCATCAATTTGGACGATTACCGCTAACCTGGCTTACGTCGACCCACAAGGTGGTACGTAGTCGCTAACTATGTACACAGTTTACCTAGGAAGGCTATTGGGCCTTCTTACAAACGAAAGCAGACCTCCCTAGTCTCGCCTAATCATTCACTTGTTCATACACTTAACTCTAGGTTCGGGGTTCAACTGGTATGTAGCCCATCCCGACCCAATATGGTCCAAAAGTGTTTTAAGATATGTCCCCAACAAAACATTAAAAGATACATACATGAAATTACCAGATTTCATAACAATTTCAGTAATAATCAAAAATCTCATCACCACTTTAATCAAGAGAAATCCCCAAACATACATTCAAATTAATTTCAAAGTTCACCCACAAAGTGCTTTTCAAGGGGATGTTCAGGAGAGTTTAGGCATGATCTTTACCTGTTTGGGAGTAGCCCCTAAGCTTGAGTTCAGAGTTCTGACTTAGGAGTATGCAAATTTCCAAAGTAGCTTCTATTAGTCTTAATTCTTAGTTCGACCTTTCATATGATAAATTATAGCCCATTAATTACCTAAATTCCATTTTTATGCCTAACTACTAGGCTCTTGAAACTATTTTTAGGGTACTACTGGAATAATTATAACACACTTAGTTCTGCTATATACTGCCTGTACCACAGTCAGATTATACACTGGACTTCCAAGGGACATTACTTCTACTCCCCATGTTGGATTTTAGAGATCTAGCCTATTTTGGAAAGCCTAACGCGTGAACTATGACTTTCCTCTTAGGGCCACTAATAGATTCTGGGCCTAACGGATTTGAAACTACCCAAAATCCCAAACTATCCTAGTGTAAGTAAGGATTGCGCAGTCTTCGTATTTTAGCCATAACTCCATGATTTTAACTCCGATTTCCAAGATTCAAAATTTCACAATCATAAGACATATAGATCTATCATCCATATCGTTTTCATGGTTTTTCAAAAAGCGAATAATTACCAGTAATTCAGCAAAGTCAGCTTATGTTCTTGTCGCAGTGAAATCAGTAATTTACCACATGTTTGGTCTTAAGTTCAATCAATCCTGACTCGAACCCTTCACAATACATGCAAAGAATGTCCTTACCAATAACTCACCAATATCGACCATCGAAATAATCCAAGCCATAAGGAAGAATTAATCATTACTTTAAAAGAAGATTGTAGAGGAAAAGGAGGGAGCTGGGGTTGTTTTTAGCTCTTTAACCACATATATAAATCTGGAAATTTGAGGAAAACATCAAGATACTCATATTTTTAGCGAAAAGTTTATAATTTGCAATGAATTCAATGATGAGAAGATGCTTGGACTAGGATTTTCCACAAACCCTAGCCAAACTTGCCAAGGGAGTGAGAGAAAGGGAGAGGACTTACCAAGAGAGTGAGAGAGAGAGAGAGAGGGAGAAGTGGCCCGACAAGGTGGCTGGCAGCTAGGGATGACGTGGCTGAGGGGTGGCTACCAACTTGTGAGAGAGATATTATAGTTGGAGGCGCCATGAGGGAGAGGGGAGAGGAAGAGAGAGGGTGTGCTTGAGGGTTTCTTGTGAGCCAAGGTGAGGGGAAGAGAAGATTATAAAGGCTAGGGTTCCCCCCTTTCTTCTTTTATTTATTATTTTATTTTATTTTTTTAAAAGAGAATTTTTGAATTTTCGGGTGTAGAAGATCGAGAAAATAAATTTTTATTTTAGCCTGGACTGCTTGACTAGCACCCAGACTGCACCTCTAAATTTCCCAAAAATTAATCACCCTACAAGCTCAAGCGTTCTAAGTCAGTCTATCTCATAAACAAATATAGACAAATCTAAATAAATTTTAGAAATTTTTTCGAGATTTTAAACACCCCCTCAATCTTAATGAGGTGTAACAACGGATATATTGACCTTGAATTGATGAAACTTCTGTGATGACAAGCCCTTAGTGAAGATATCAGCAACTTGCGACTCAGTTGGAATACACTTCACTTGGAGATGACGCTCCATGATGAGCTCACGAATAAAGTGATAGTCCATTTTAATATGGCTGTTGCGGCTATGAAGCATAGGATTGGCAGCAAGATAAGTGGTAGAAATATTATCACAGAAGAGACAAATTGGAACTTGTACCAAATACCCAAATTGAGAAGAAGTTGGTGAAGCCATTATATCTCAGCAGTCATATAGGCAGTAGCTCGGTACTTAGCTTTTGTAGAAGAGCGAGGGACAGTGAGTTGTTTCTTAGAGCACCAAGAGATAAGGTTGGAGACTAGGAAATTAGCAAACTCAGTACTAGAACGATTGTTGTTAAGACAACCAGCCCAATTAGAATCATAAAATGCCACCATAAGATCAAGATGAGAGTTGTGTTTAAAGAACAAGCCGTGATTAGGTGTGCCCTGTAAGTACTTGAAAATGCGCTTAACATCATGGAGGTGAGAAGTGCGGGGTTTATGCATAAATTGGGGCACTATATGCATAACATAAGCAATATCTGGTCTATTCATGGTGAGATACAGTAGTGCCCCAAGCATACAACAATATTTAGTAGGATCAGTAAGTAACTCAACATCAGTAAGTGAAAGTGTGGTTCGTAAAACACATAGGGTGCGCACAAATTTAAGAGTAAAAAAATGAAACTACCTGAGCAAGTCTAACACATACTTATGTTGTGATAGGGAAAGGCCTGAGGAAATGCATACTACCTTAACACCTAAGAAGTAATGACGGTCACCAATATTCTTCATAGAAAACTAAGTGGACAATGTGGCAATAAATGAGTGAATAAGGGCAGGACAGTTACCAGTGTGTAGCACCTCATCCGCATAGAGAAGAAGAATAAGTATAGTGGACTGCTGACGGTAAACAAACATAGATGAATCAACCTTGTTGCATATGAAATCTTTGGAAAGAAGAAAGGAACTAAAATGATGAAACCAAGTTCGAGGAGCTTGTTTCAAGCTATACAAGGACTTTTTGAGATGACAGACATGATGGACAAAATTGGGATGAACAAACCCAGTAGGTTATCTCATTTACACTTCCTTATCTAGGTAGCCATGCAAGAATGCATTTCCCACATCAAGTTGTCAAATAATCCAGTTGCAGGAAAGAGCAATAGAAAGAATTAAGTAAACAGTGGAGGATTTGACAACTGGACTAAAGATTTCATGATAGTCAATACCTGCCTATTGGTGATTGCCAAGAGCCACGAGGCATGCTTTATAGCATTAAACTGATCCATCTGTGGCAAATTTCATTTAAAAAATCCACTTACAACCAGCTACATTCATAGAAGGGGTTCATGTACAACCTCCCAAGTCTCATTTTTCAAAAAACACGTTAAACTCCTCCGCCGTAGCATAACGCCATGTGGAGTGTTTAATAGCTTGAGAAAGGTCGTCGGATCAGGACCCTCATGCTCAATACTCAAAGATAAAATATTTTTGGGCTTAAATATGCAAGATTTGGCATGAGTTTGCATGGAATGCTGATTCTACAGAGGAAGCTTATTAGTAGCAGTGGAGATCACAGAAGTGGAAGGCTCGAAGTGGGCTGGCATAGGAGAGTGTGAGATGTGCTGGGCTAAGGTAGGATTATAGGTTATTGAAGGCCCAGTAATAGAAGCAGGGGTTTAGGACTATGAGATTTAGGCTGAAGAAGACAAAGGAGAAGAAGATGGGTACGGGGCTAATGTGGGTGGACTGGACATGGGCTGTTAGGCTGAAACAATAGTAGAAGAGGACTATTGGCAGAAGACTTGAGCTGACTCGATTGGACAAGACATGGGCAGTGAGGTGGAGACAGAAGAGTGGGCAGTAGAGTTGGGATGGGTCGAACTGACAACGTGAATAGACAACACAGAAGAAGAACAAAGCAGCCCAAGGAGCATTGGTGGTGATGGGGTACTAGACACATGATGTATTATGGGGGTTCTAGGATGAAAAATACTCGGAGGATGGAGGGTGAGAGTGTTGCAATGCAAGGAGGTATAGATAGGGAAACTTGTGTTCATGAATGACAACATGTCGACTGATATAATTGCAACAAGTGAGAGGGTTAAGAGGCTTATAAGCCTTGTAATGTGTCGCGTAACCGACAAAGGTACTGAATGAAGTTGAAGTTTATGCTCTGTGTAAGGAGTTAAATTGGGAAAACATTGAGACCTGAAAACTCTTAAGAAACTATAGTCAGGAGGTTTAGAAAATAGTTGGAAAAAAGGGATAAACACCTTTAAGAAGCGACATTGGCAATTGATTAATAACATAAATAGCCGTTAAAACGGCATCATGCAAAAAAGTATCAGGCATATGAGCATCAATAAGCATAGTACGTGCCATTTAACCTATATGACGATATTTATGTTCGGCAATACCATTTTGTTGTTGAGTGTGAGGGGCTGATTTTCGAAAGTAAATGCCATTGGCAAGCGAGTAACGAAAGGTCCGTCGTCATATTCTCTATCACCATCACTTTAAAAGTAAGTAATTTTTGTATGAAATAAATTTTCAACCAGTTTCTGAAACTGAGTAAAAATGTGAATATCATCATATTTTTTTCACATAGGATATAACCAAGAGTATCTAGAGAAACATCAACAAACACAGTGTAATATTTATATCCATCGTTAGAAATAACCGAAAATTGCCATAAATCATTATGCATTAAAAATAACGGCCTATCAAAATAATGTTCAACCTCTTTAAACAATAGTCTCACAGATTTTCCTCAACAATATGAATCACAATCTGAAGAAAACCTAGTTGTCTTAACAGTGGACTTATTTGAATGGAGGAAATCTAGAATCCTAGAATTACTATGACCTAACCTACGATGCCAAATGTCAGTCGGCTAATGGGTAGTGAAAAGAGCATGTGGTGGAATGGGATAAAGATCTCCACTAATTTTGACCTAAAGAAGAAGTTTTCCCGTTTGTTTGTCCTGAATAGAAACATAACAGTTGTCAAAAATAACTCGGCAATTGTTATCATTGAACAAACGTCGAATTGAAATTAAATTATGTTTTAAATTAGGTACTTAGAAAACAGAATTTAATTTCAATGGTTTACCAGAGGTAGCAAGTACACAATTGGCAACATGAGTAATGGGGAGCTTAATACCATTTGCCACAACTATGCGGGTAGGATGAGTAATAGGGAGCTTAGTACCATTCACCAAGAGATAAAGCAGCAAGAGATAAACATTCAGGAGTTTGAACTGACTAGGAAACCGATGGCATTGAAGAGTAGAATGTCCAGACATAAAACAAAATTTGGGGCCAAACCCAACAATTCAGACTAAGTCGAGGAACCTACATAAGATGAACTAGCGCATGCTCGAGTACGAGTATCAAAACATGAATAAACCGAATTACTTACGGACATAGCTACAGGCACACTTTGAGTTTGAGATGTATTGGATTGATTTCGATTGTGATTTCCAGCCCCTCCTACTCGATTATTCCAATTGTGATTATTATTGTGATCACCTACACGATTATGATAGCATCCTGAATTATTGGATCTAATCCCAGAGTGCAAATTAGATGTCCCAGAGTGTTGCGTGTTAAGCGCGGGGTGAGTGACTGAATTGTCACCCCCTTCTAAGAAACGCAAACGCTGCTCATAGAGCAGTAAGTATGGCCTCATATCATCAAATGAAAGCTGTAAGGGTAAGTGAGTCAAGGTGGTGACAAGAGTTTCATATTCTGTTGGGTTCGTGGCCCAAAATCCAAGAAACGGGACGGTGGAACCGTGCTACATAAACACAGACATGTCAGGACGAAGGAGCGCAAAGCCGAGAGAAGGCAGAATATTAGCACGGGGGAGCCGTGCCATGTGGCACGGTCGTGCCACCTGGGCACGGTGTGACCGTGCCACCTGGCACGGTTGTGCCACGTGTTGCTCTGCTGGGCGCGATAGTGGCGGCTAGGGTTTGTGACGACGTGCAGTTTCTCCTGGTGGCTAGGTTTCGTCTCTAAGGGTGAAACCCTGGTGTTCTAGACCCTATAAAAGGGGGTCATACCTAGGATCTAAAATTAACTCCTGAACTCCTGAATCCCTAAACACATTGAGAGGTAGAGAATTGTGAGAGAGATTACAAGAGAGGTTGTAATTCTGCTGTTGGATCAAATCACTTGTTGTGATTGTGATCGTTTTGTATTCTCCCTACTCATATAGTGGATTGATTGTGCTTGACGCCATCCGTGGTTTTTCCCGCATTGGGTTTTCTATGTAAATCTTGTGTCATTGTTCTGTTCCTATTATTCTGTTATCGTTCCTTTAATTCCTGAATATCTGTTTCATCCTATTACTTCCGCTATTAGCTTGTTCTAATTTCCTAACAAGTGGTATCACAGCTTTGGTTTAGGATGTCTTCAATTATGAAGGTTGATATTCAGAAATTTGATGGGGAGATTAGTTTTAATCTCTAGAAGGTGCAGATGAGAGTAGTTTTCATCCAGTATGGGTTGTGGAAGGTTTTGCAAGAACCTCACATGAAACCCGAGAAGGTGACTGACGAACAATGAGCAACAGACCAAAAGAAGAGGCGTGGATTGCTGACGGACAAGGAATGGGAAGAACTGGAGTTGAAGGCGGTTTCGGCTATACAGTTGCGCTGGCACCACATGTCTTGTAAGAGGTGCTTGATAAGACAACTGCGGTGGATCGTTGGGTTCGGCTGGAGGAACTCTACATGACGAAGAGTCTCGCCAACAAGATCCGTTTGAAGGAAAGGTTGTATACCTTTCGTATGGCTGAAGGTACCCCTATCCAAAAGCATTTAAATGAGTTTAACTCTATTCTTGTTGATTTGGAGAGTCTGGATGTGAAAGTTGAGGATGAGGATAAGGCTAATTTGCTTGTTGTGTCGTTATCCCCTTCTTATAAACACTTTAAGGAGATTATGCTATATAGTAATTCTAATACTATATCATTTGAAGATGTTAAGTCAAACCTATTGTCTAAGGAGAAGTTTGTTCTTGACATTCATGCTGATTCTGCTGAGGGATTAGTAGTAAAGGATAAAACAACTGAAAAGGGGAATGGTAATAAGAACCGTTCTAAGTCTAAAAATCCTTATGTTGGTAAGACCTGCAATTACTGTGGTAAATTGGGTCATATTGTTGCTAACTGCTGGAAACTACAAAAGAAGAAGGAGAAAGAAGAAGATAATTCTAATGAGTCTGCTGAAACTTCGTTTGCTGAATCTGATTCTGATGGTGACATTCTTTTTGCTACCTCTACTGAAAGGGGGAGCGATTCTGATTGGATTCTTGATTCTGGGTGTACCTATCATATGTGTCCTCGCAAGGATTGGTTTTCAGCATATGATCCAGTTGACTCAACTATTGTTCACATGGGCAATAATGCCCAATGTAATGTAACTGGAATCGGTACTATTAAAATCAAGACCCATGATGGTGTTGTCAAGACTTTATCAAATGTTCGTCATGTTCCTGACTTGAAGTGTAACCTCATCTCTTTGGGCACCCTTGAATCCAAGGGGTGCAAATATTCAGCTGAAGGTGGAGTTCTGAAGGTCTCGAAGGGCAGTCGGATTCTACTGAAGGGTTTGAGGCAAGGAGGCCTCTATGTCTTGCAGGCATCTACTACGACAGGTTATATGAAGAAAAGTTCATATAAGTCATCTTCCAGAGCTAAGTTCAAGCATTGCTTGGACTTAGTGGGCATTCCCAGTACTTGAGCGCCCTTCGGGGCATTGCCCCTTGGGGGGGTCACCCTTCGGGGTGCGATGACAGCGTCAGAGGGTCGGTAATTGGAGATTTCGGTCCAAGGTGGAGATTGTTGGGTTCGTGGCCCAAAATCCAAGAAACGGGACGGTGGGACCGTGCTACATAAACACGGACGTGCCAGGACGAAGGAGCGCAAAGCCGAGAGAAGGCAAAATATTGGCACGGGGGAGCCGTGCCATGTGGCACGGTCGTGCCACCTGGGCACGGTGTGACCGCGCCACGTGGCACGGTCGTGCCACGTGTTGCTCTGCTGGGCGCGATAGTGGCGACTAGGGTTTGTGACGACGTGCAGTTTCTCCTGGCGGCTAGGTTTCATCTCTAAAGGTGAAACCCTGGTGTTCTAGACCCTATGAAAGGGGGTCATACCTAGGATCTAAAATTAACTCTTGAACTCCTGAATCCCTAAACACATTGAGAGGTAGAGAATTGTGAGAGAGATTGCAAGAGAGGTTGTAATTCTGCTGTTGGATCAAATCACTTGTTGTGATTGTGATCGTTTTGTATCCCCCCTACTCATATAGTGGATTAATTGTGCTCGTCGCCGTCCGTGGTTTTTCCCGCATTGGGTTTTTCACGTAAATCTTGTGTCGTTGTTCTGTTCCTATTTTCCTATTATCGTTTCTTTAATTCCTGAATATCTGTTTCATCCTATTACTTCCGCTATTAGCTTGCTCTAATTTCCTAACATATTCACGACCAAGGCCTGTTAAGGTATGAAGAAAGAGATCAGTCTGAGACACCAGAGAATTGACGGAAGCAAGATTATCCGCAATCGTCTTGATTTCACGTAGGTATGCATTCATGGACTGAGTGTCGGACTTGCAAATATTAGTGAGCATTTGATTAAGTTTGAGAGCATAAGCCATGCTTGAGTATATAAAGCGATGAAAAAGCTTATCCCAGACAAGATAAGAAGTAGGAGAATCGCGGATGTCGATAAGCACTTCAAGAGAGAGAGTAACAAAGAACCAGGACCTGACACTTTGGTTGAGCCGAACCCAGTCCTGGAAGGCCGGGTTCAAATAGCTTTCACCATCGACGGAGGTAAGCGTGGAGGGAGGAGGTGGATCCATCAACGAAACCGAGCAACGCATGAGAAACTAGAACAACATGAAACCGTGTTTGCCAAGTTAAATGATGTTCATGTGTTAAGAGTCTGTCACAAGATTGGTAATGTTGGCTGCAACCAGAGACAGTCCGTGAGGAGAAGTAAACGAAGTGGGCGAGGCAGCCTGAAGATGGGAGCTCGGGTTCATGGCAGAGAACGCGGTCCTCTGCTGGAAGAACCAAATTTGAAATTGGACTTGGGAAATTGCCAGCTATAGCCATTAAAGGTGGAAGCTTGAGTCATGGAAGGAGGTAAGTTGAGGAGCAAGGAAGGACGGGTGGTGTACGCTACTGGAAAGTTGTTGGAACAAAAGTGCTGCCTTGCTGTAGGAGAAGAGAGAGGAAGACTTCAAAGAGTAGGAATGGAAATGGTCGGTTCGGGCATGGATGTCGGATTGCTCACATGGCTGGTGACATTGGCTGGAGCAAGCATGGTAGTAGCAGGAGAGATTGGTGTGCTATGGCAGGTGAAGAGAGGCCGAAACATGCAGGATGAGGAATGTCTGCCATGGAGGTTTGAGCGATCATGGTTTGAGGCGGTTAGGGTTTGTGACCGTGGCTCTGATACGATGTACGTGAATTATGGTTGCCTACTCCAAGTAGGGTGGAGAGAGATACACTTATAATACAAATTAGGGTTTACATGGTACAAAGCTCTTAGCCTCAAGGCAAAATATAGACATATATACATATACACCATTAGAATTTAATTAGAAAAAACCGAAGTGCTAAAAAAATTAAAAACTGAGAAGTAAATTTTAAGTCACAAATTTTCTGACAAAACGAAATCATACTAAAGTAGTGTCTGATGGAAGTATCAGCAGCAAACTGTACAGCGGAGACTAATGGGCGTTGCCGGCCCAATGTCGAACTAGCAACAAATTATTCAAAATATTCAAACCGCCAATTTACGAATGAAAAGCAGCGTTTAGGATCTTCCCTTGTAAATACTGCTCCTGTTAATCTTCTGGTAGTTTGTCATTTGGGAAAACACTTAAACGGCATTCGGCATTCAGTGGCATATCTGTTCTAGATCACAGTTTTTATATAAAGATATAAACGTCTAAACAAGTTAATTGAAAGCCTGAAAAGTTCAATGCGAGAAAACTTTTGTACAATGGCAAACAAACAAACAATAGACTGCTATAAGAGTTTGGCACATTACTATGCAGACAGAGTGTGATGCAAAGCTCCACAAACAAGTTATCGAGCATCGGCCTTGTGAAACGTGAAATCGACTCCATTTTTGGGGCTCAAATCTGGAACTGTGAACTATTAAGTCTCAAGACGATCTCATGTAAGAATGGGGAAACACCTCTGAGAAGAGTGAATCCTTCGCTCGCACAACCAATGTATACAATCCATAGCAAGCAACGAGGAATACAGCAAGGATCAAGTACCTACATTCATCAAAGACGAGATTAAGAAAAGGCGAAACACAAGATAAGAAATTTGGCCTGTTGGTTAATTGAAAGGTAATATTACCACACAGGTGCCCATGGTGTCGACAAATCTAGAAAAGGATACGGCCACCTGAAAATTATGCATTATGTGCCTTGTTAATTAATTAGTATTCTGAAAAACCATAAGATACTTGAGCCAGAGACAAGTGACAGAAAGGATTTGGATGCCCACCATGTGAAACCACAAAGGTGGATAAGCCATTGAAATATTACATACACGCAGCTCCAGAGTACAAAATATGCTAGCCGAAACCCAGGGAATGGCTGCACAAATCACCTTGTTTAGTTTACTAACATTACTTTATATAGAACTGTGTCAAAAGCTTCTTGTAACAGCATGGTTTCTTGGAGTACTCACAAGGCGGTTGACACAAGTCTCAATAAGCAGACATCCCAGATTCAGTGTATGCATGCATCCAGTCAACTGCAGGACACAAGGAACAACAGAGAATTTAAACCAACAGCAGTTATGTAGTATTGTTTTCTTCTTTTGTGTGTGTGTGTCTCTGTGTGCGTGTGTGTGTGTGTGAGAATCAAGATGCCTTTCTTAGAATCCATGATATGGGAAGTTGGGAAAGGGAAGAAAAAAGTGCCTAACCAGGCTCAAGTGAAGGGTTGTGCTCGACAGGAATGGGACAATAATACCCCAAAAGACAACATCAGTCAAAACAACAGCCCCAGCACAAGTCTGCAAAAAAGACGAACTCTATCACAAAAAAGAAATCATGGATCATCATATTAAAACCCTACTCAAAAAAGGAAGTACTAACCTGGTATGTAGTTTGCATTAAATACCCCCAAAATCCAGCCCTTTGCGATGCTTGTTGCTGAAGATAATAGCTTTGCAATTCGACAGATCCCTCATCGCAGCCGTTTCTCTTGGTTTTTGAAGCTGTATTCTCCTCCAGATGCCCTCCAAATTCAGATATTTTGACATCTTCTTTGGAAGCTCTGTCTATGTGCAATAACCAGCACCCATGAACCGACATAAAACTACCTATCTACATAAGGCAATTGTTATGTTTTTGCATTAGTTCACTCACATGCCATTACGTATTATAAAAGAAAATTGTTAGTTTCGCTGCTGGATTTGTGAAGCTTATTGCTAATTTGGTGCATACCGCAAAGTAGAGCATAACCAAGCAGAAAGTCCACCTGCAGATAAAACATGTCACAATGACAACTAGATCAGACAAGTGGAAACTACAATGAACACCAGTAGGTCATAAAGTGAAGGTCGAGAGGGTAGTGGGGGGACATACGATTAACCAAACCCAGAAGAATGCATGCTTACTCTGTGTAATACATAAAGATTGAAAGTCCCCATTGTTGGATATCCCAGGACAAGAAGGCAGCAAGGATGGAAAAGGAGAGCAAGCGGATTCCCAAGAGCCAAGCAGGGTGCAGGCCGTCCCAGCAGCTGGTCCACAGCTGCAATGAGCTAACATAGCCTGTAGGAAGCGCACCAGCACTAGCATAACGACAATCACGATCGAGCTCTTCGGCTGTCCGAGATCTGGATATGAATAGGCTCCCATACAAGCTCTTCTCTCGACTTCCACCTGTGCTTTCCTTCCTCCACAACACATAAATTGAAACAAGGATCGCTAGCCCAACTATGACAAAACAAACAACATCATACCAGTACACTGAAAGTGCCATTAGCTAAGTCTCTTTCCATTCAAGTTTCATAGTCCTCCAAAAATGAGAGGGCAGTAAAACGTGACCCTGACTTCACTTGCGTTTTCATGGTCGTTGCGTTTGAGCTACTAGTTTGATTTGGCTTTGTGTTGACTAGTAGCTAGATTTGACCCTCAGGTCTACTGTACTGTAACTTTTTTGGTTATTTGGTTGTCCGCTAAATTGACGAATCAGAACAAGCAAGGATGCTCTCAGTAAATATAGATTAGATGATTAAAAAATGGTTAGGTAAATACTTCTGGGCTTGGCAACAGTGATTGGGTTCTAGTAGCAGTGTAAGTGTCTTTTATGCTTGCCTTCAAATAAAAATACTACGAAAATAAGATAAAATTGAAAGACAGATATAAGTTACGGTAATTCAAACAAATAAGAACCTAGGAAAATAAATAAATAACAAAGTATGTCTTTTCAAAAACTCAGATATCACCTTTTATATATTTTTGGGTTTCAAAACCTTAAAAATCTTCACAACAAAAAGATGAAAATTTTGATTTATTTCCTCCCAATGCCATGCTAATAGTGTTTGTGATATGTGTAACCTATATTTTTTTTATGGGCCTTGTATTTATCTCTTGTAAAACACTAATTGCTTTGATCTTAAAAAAAAAAACACTAATTGCTAATAGAAATATACACCCAACTACCCTAACAGAGTAGGTGGCGTCATAACCTAACATGGTATCAGAACCTATATGGTCTCCGGTGAACGGCGGCTGTAACCATAACGGTCCTAAGGTAGCAAAATTCATTGTCGGGTAAGTTCCGATCCGCACGAAAGGCGTAACGATCTGGGCACGGCCTCGGAGAGAGACTCGGTGAAATAGACATGTCTGTAAAGATGCGGACTACCTGCACCTGGACAGAAAGACCCTTTGAAGCTTCACTGTTCCCTGAGATTGACTTTGAGTCATTCCTGCGCAGCTTAGGTGGAAGGCGAAGGAAGAAGAGAAGGCCCCCTTCCGGGGGGGCCGAGCCATCAATGAGATACTACTCTGGAAAGACTAGAACTCTAACCTTGTGTCAGGACCTACGGGCCAAGGGACAGTCTCAGGTAGACAATTTATATGGGAATAGGCCCTCCAAAGGGTAACGGGGGCGTGCAAAGGTTTCCTCGGGTTGGACAGATATCTGTCCTCGAGTGCAAAGGCAGAAGGGAGCTTGACTGCAAGACCCACCCGTCGAGCAGAGATGAAAGTCGGCCTTAGTGATCCGACGGTGCCGAGTGGAAGGACCGTCGCTCAACGGATAAACGTTACTCTAGAGATAACAGGCTAATCTTCCCCAAGAGATCTCTGTTGTTTTTTTTTTTTTTTTGGGGTTATGGGCCTGGTGAAACCAAGATTTCTTTCTCGTTCTCAACGGTTCCTTGACCCTAGCCATGCTGCTTCTGTTGCCGTGGCTCGTTGTTCACTCACCTGGAGGCATGATTCTCATATCCACTTTTCTCATTTTCTCGTTCAAATTTCTCTTCTGCATCCCTGAACAACCATGGCAAAAATCCCTTATCCACCCTATTTTGGAATTTAGACCTACGAAAACTTTTGTGAATTGGAAGAGAATATTTTGTGGTTTAAACCTATGAAAAATCCCTAAAGCTGACCTAGTCAATCATAATTACTCAAGATTAATGTTTAGTTAACAACTAGCTTTCTCTCATTCAAGTAAACAATGTAACAGCTAAGGAATTATTTGAAATTAATTTTTTTCATTAATTTTTAGGCAGCAAGAGAGGTTGAATTTTCACTATAAAAATGAGCCAACGCTAGAGAAAAAAATCATTCCTCCATCACTCATGCACTCATCCAAACATTCTTCGATTCTATTATCTTCTATCTTCCATTTTCTTAAGAAAGTCTTTGTGGGAAAAGGCCAATTGGGTTGAGGAATTTAAAACAAAATACGCTTTGTTAGCTTTTTTTTTTTTTTTTCCCACTCTTTTCACCTCATTTGTAAGTCAAATTAAAGAGTTTGTGCTTAATATTACAAATTTATGTAAGTACTTAGGTTTGGACATAGGAAGTGAAATACCCCACTAATTGGGAGTATCACTATAGACTAATGTTTAGCTAAAGACTAGCCTTCTCTCATTCAAGTCAACAATGTAACAGCCAAGGAATTAATTGAAATTAATTTCTTTCAATAATTTTTGGGCAACAAGAGAGGTTGAATTTTCACTATAGAAAGGGGTCAAGGCTAGAGAAAATATCATTTATCCATCATTCATCCACTGATCCAAACATTCTTCGATTCTATTATCTTCTATCTTCCATTTTTTTAAGAGAGTCTTTGTAAGACAAGCCCAATTGGGTTGAGAAATTTAAAACAAAATAAGCTTTGTTAGTTTTTTTTTTTTTTTTTAATACTCTTTTCACCTCATTTGTAAGTCAAATTAGAGAGTTTGTGCTTAGTATTACAAATTTATCTAATTAAGTACCTAGGTTCGGACATAGAAAGTGAAATATAATGCTAATTGGGAGATGGCTATACCAACTTCATTGGTGTTTTCACTAAGTAAGGCCAGCTAAGTGACTCATCTAGGGTGATGATGGATCATTGATTATTAATATTATTTTGCTAATTTCTTTTGGGGTTATTTTTGTCTCAATTATGTATAGGACCTTGTAGGCTAATATGATATTATGCAATTGTACTTAAAATTATCATTGTTAAAGTTGAATAATTTATACTATAAATTAGATAAGTTATGTCTAAAATTAATAATTCATGCTAACTACTAGATAAGTTATTATCATATGATAATTATAATTCATCTTTTAAATTAACTACCTAATGCTTGTAGCTTAGGTTGAACAAGAGATTAACTGAACTCCCATACGAGTTAGTAATTCAATGCTCAAGTCATTGCTGAAATATGAAATCTTAGATCTTTCTCTAATTGGATCTCTCTCTATCTTGTTGACTCATTGATTTTCTTTGTTTCTTTAATTTAGTTTGATAATTGAACTACTCCTTGGATTTATTCCTTTAATGAATTTGAAAAACTAATTTGGACATTGATATTATTCCTCGTGGGATCGATACCCTGTACTTGTTACTCTACAATTGATCTTGTGTACTTATAAGTACAAACGGTTTTTCAAATTGAGTATAAAATCCGCATCAGCTAGCTTGTGTTAGTAGCTTAATGGTGATGTGTAGTCTTTCAAGTGCTTTTGCACATAATAGTTTGCAACGAGGCCTGTTTCTGTAATGAATCCTCCAAATTAATGAGGAATTTGTCCGGTGTGGATCTTTGTTCGTTTGTTCATATGTTTTTTTTCTAAGTTTCAAGGTAAAATATGGAGCCAATGCTTATTCCTATGCAATGTTAGGTGGAAGTTAATTTATTCCTATGATTGGTTTTACCTCCCTCGAGTATATATAGGGGTAAGGTGATACGGTTTTCGCAGTTTTACTTCCTCTTGTTTTTTAGTACAAATCTTCTCTCTCTTTAACCTGCAAGCTTATAATCTTGGTGTTGACTTTGTTTTACATTCTTTTTGAGATGGCAGGTTCCATGTTCACAACTCTTCGCTTATGGAAGCTAACTATCGATCCTCCCCCCCCCCCCCAGCTCATCAGGCTTATCCGTACTGACTACATGAGGTTGTTCCCTTTCATTCAGATGATGAACGTCGAGTAGGCTGCTGAATGCCTCATGTGCCTAGATCTTGTTCATGGAGTCTTCCAGATATCCACTCTTCACGACGCATGCCATTTCGGGATTGTGACCCTTCTATGGCATGGATCTTGAAGAAGGCATTCATGAACTTAGATTGGTATACAATGGAAGCCTGGCTAGACATGCGTAGGAATAAACTCATATGGTGCTAAAAGGGTAATACTGACATTCCGAATGCCAATCAAGTGGAAGGAAAGTTAATAAGCTCGAACGTCACTTTTGAGGAGGGCAACTGAGGCTACTAGATGGAACTTAGTCCCCTAGGATCTATGGTAAGGCTATTTATAATTTGTTGAGTTTGTCCTCATACTTTCATGTCTGCAAAAATTATATGGATCTATGAATGAAATAGAACGTTTTATTTTCCCTAATTTTCTATTGCCCGTGTCTGGACAATGTTCTATCTCAAGTTCTTTTGATTTTGCGAGTTGAGTTAGAAAAAGAGGATTTATGTGCGGCAACAGGTATTGATGACTTGGCCTGGTGATCTAAACCTTTTGAATAAGGGGAGATGCCATAGAAGTGTTGGCCTAATTTATTTCAAAAACATTGCAATTTAGTTGGAACTCCTAAGTGTTATTTAGGAGGGCCCCTGTTACGTTAGGAAGAGAGGAGAATGAGTGCTTTTACTAGCTTGCCCATTTGACCCCCTTCGCCGTTTTCTATCCTCCCCTACTTGCTTCCCCTCTGTTCCTCCTCTTTCTCCTCGTCCTCTTCCTCCTCCTCTCCTCCCCCCCGCCCCCAAAAAAAAAAAAACCAATGGCAATCCTACATCATCACTTCTGAAGCTGGTGATTGAAAGGGCCCTCGAAATGCTGAAAACCAAGAATTAACTTCAAATGGATTGTTCGAATTAGCCAAATTGTCCAAGACAACAACCTACCAATCAAAGATCCTGGGATTTCCTCCAAACAAATCCCAGTCGAGTTTAATTCAGACTCCCGCAACTGGTAATCACTGACCTAACTCGAAATCCTCAAATCATTTAATGATACATCTTAAAGAGCTTTTGAGCTTCGCAATGATAATGAGATCAAAATTGCTGAATTTAACCCTAGTAGGATTGAAATTATCAAAATTTACGAAGAACGCTGTCATTGTAGACACCGCGGACCCGACAGTGGTCTTGCTGGGCCATCCATCACTCAATCTTTTACACCTATAAGCCCTCATCTTCAACTTCTTCCCCTATTTTTTAGTCTTCAGCTTCTGTTTTAGCCGTGAAAGAGAAAGGAGAAGAAGAGTGGCGATGGAACTGTGAGGTCGATGCTGGGTGAATCATACGGTGGCGGCATTGTGGAGCCGTAGTAGGAGGAGGGAGCAATGGCTGAAACAGGGTCACGGCCCCCCTCTTGTATTATAGCCTAGTGAAGGCCTCCTTGTTTAGGTGTGCGTTGAGGTTTTTTTTTTTTTAATTATATTTTTCAATTCATTCAATGCAAACTTGGCCTTACTTCTCACCACAAACCAAAATAATTATCCCAAAATAAAATATAACTACCAACATTATGATCATGATTATTCTAATTATTGTTGTTTTTGTTGTTACGATCATTATTATTGTTGTTATCATATATATGTACAATTTCTCTTTTCACACAAAAAATATTTAGGCGCTAATCATTACTCTTTTAGAACGTAAAATTTTAGGATTAGTATGAACTTAAATTAGTTCAGTAATAATATAATTTGACTATATATATACATTAATCTTGAAAATAGCTTCGATTGTGATTTGGAAAAAATCTTCAAAATTTAAACAAAACAATGGACTTCACATAAACAACGTATCGCCAATAACTCACTTAAAATAACTTTTAATATGTTAGTTGTATAAAATTTGGACTAGAAGAAAGATCTTGTTAACTCCAATTTTTTTAACGGAATCCACGAGTAAGGATAACATATCTCATAGGATAGGATATGATTCATCTCTTCTTAAGCAACATATGATTAAATGTAGCCAAGAAACAGCAACACACACACACACACACACACACACACACACACA
>JAKOGI010000372.1:0-27500 GCA_029747015.1 Carnegiea gigantea
TATATATATATATATATATATATATATATATATACGGACGTATAAACGATTAAACGTTAATGTTTGAGTGTATGACTTGAAAGAATAACACAAAATAAATGGGCTTAACTAATTAAATAGATTTTATCTTTTAAATGTAATTTAATATTAGAAATGAGCACATTGAAAATATACATTGACCCGAAGTTAACCCGAATTAATTTATACCTAATCCGATTTACATCCGACCCGACACCCACCCGAACATGGAACCGAATGCCACCCGACCCAAATTAGACCCGACCCATACCCGATCCGAACCGGGCTACTGTACACAACCCGAAACATACTCGACCCAAACTCCACCCGAACCGAACCCGACCCGAACATGACTGACCCGAAAGTGACCCAGATCCGAACTTCACCCGAACCCAACCCGAACACATTTGACCCGAGATTAATCCGAACCGAACTACGACCCGACCCATACCCGATCCGATTGACCCATTTGTCAGGTCTAATTTCTTACACTCAAAAGATGAAATCAGGCTACGATTAATTAGTTTGTCATGACCCCATGCTTGCTTGAATTTCAACTAAGCCTTAACATCATATTGAAATATTGAAATATTATAGGTGTCTAAATACATCATATTGAAATATTGTAGGTTTTAGTTAGAAACGCATAATATTGAATTCACCCAAATTGAGCAGAGTTGGACCTAACAAATTATATTACAATTAAATACTACATAGATGATTGAGGGGATGGAGACGATCACATGATAGGATCCTCTATATATATATATGGGGTGCTTAGTGGGGAGTGGTAATTGAAAGACAAAAAAAGAAGCAACAATGTATGTAGAGAATTATAATGTAAGTGAGATATACATACATATAAGGTGATTGATCAAAACTAGATAGTTGAGGGGATGGCGCTGATGGCTGAAAGAATAATGAGACCGAGGGAGTTGTGGTTATGGAGGCCTAGACCTAGGTCTATACGGTGCTTTTCTTTTCTTTCATAAATTTAAATTTATCAATTTCAATCAATTTCAATATACTTCAACTCACCTTACGAACTTCAAAAAATACCTACTTTGACCAACAAAAACTACTTCAACCAACTTCAACCCACTTCAACTCACTTCCAACTATTTTAACAAATTTCTACCTATCAAAAAAAAATTCAACCCATTTAAACCAACTTCAACCCACTTTAACCTAGTTCAACCAACTTCAATTCCTTCAACAAAAAAATACCCACTTCAACCTACTTTAACCCACTTTAATCAATCTCAATCACCTCCACCCATTTAACAACTCATATTTTCCAATTAAAAGAACAGGCCCGCAGAGGGTAAGAGTGAAAATGAGGAAGAGAATGAGAGTAAAAGGAGAAGAGCCATTAGTGCGCAACAGCAACACAAACTGGAACCGATAGCCAAGGGTGGTGCTGGAAGCCATCAGATGACTACGTACAAAGTAATTTCTTACCATTACAAGCGCAGGTTAGAGTCAGGCCGCCGAAGCGTCCGGACTCGGCTGCTGCGCTAGAGAAGTCGTCGTCTGTCGAGGCTCGAGAGTCGGAGAGGCTAACTGTCATCTGCCAAAAGGAAGGGATGGGCTGAAAGTCAGGGGTGAGGCCATGAGCAGTTAGGGAAGCGAAGCGAGGTTTGGGGATTGGGACTCGAAGCAAGGGCTGCAAGAGATGAAATAACAAGAGCGCGAGGCAAAGTATGAGGTGTGAAATTAAAGACTCAAAATTCAACAAAAATCCTAAATTTAATCGGTCCATGGGCCGATCTAGTGGTCCACCTATTCCAGACTGAACCAAAGACCGAAATTGGAAAAAGACAGGATAGAGAACCAGACTGACTTAGCACAATTCGGTTCGGTCCAGTTCAGTCCCTTCTGGGTACGAACCGAATAATGAACAATCCTATAGTCTTGGTATTTGAAAGGTGAAAGATTCGTGGGCCTCATAGGAAATTACAAGGTTCAAAAAATTTACAACTATAAATAAGGCTACAGGTCATGGTTATATGGCATCTCAAAAAGGAAGGGAGGGAACCTCTTAATCCAATATGGGCTCTTGAGTGTGGGTAGTATCCTTTAATACAATGTGGGATTTTAAGTGATGTTCTGAGGTCGGATATTTGTGACGTGTATTCCAGGAACCCCAAGCACCGAGGAGGGAGAGAGCGTATTGTGGGAGGAGATAGATTTGTGAGTGTTGAAGGGTAACTTAAATACTAATTAGATGAGACTGAGAGTGCGTAATGTTATAAGTGTACCTTATTGTAATCTTTTTTTTCTTATTATAGTGGATGATGTGCTAGCTATTACTGGGCATTCTCCTCAATGTGGAGGGATTTTTCACATAAAAATTATTGTGTTATTTTTCTTATGACGTGTTTCTATACTGCTTCTATTTCTAACAAGTGGACTCAAGTGGAGCCTAAACCCAATAGCTTGCACTCTAACTCCACATTCCAATCCTCCAAATAAGATCAGTTCAGTAAAAACAAGTTAAGATCAGTTCAGTTTGTGACAAAAGAACAAGCCCTTCAACAAGTAATTAAAAATAATATCCACATCAACCACTTAATCACCAACATAAACTAGTACCATCAAAGATTACAAGTGCAAGCACAGCTACTTGGACTCTGCCCAAAGAGAGCCAAAATCATATCTACAAATCATACCAAGTAAACTACTTTATGATTTGTATTTATTCGAACCTATCATCATCGCAATGATGCACCTATCTCTATTGATTTGCTCCAAGAATATGAAGCTTCATCTATACAACATGTGTGTTTGTAAATGTACATAGATTGAATGCTACCAGAATTAATTATAATATTTTTGTGTGCACTACGAGAGATTTGAACATTTGGCCCCAAAAAAATTACCTCATGATCGTGACCTCCATGGCTTTAATGTGATTTAGACCTTCTGACAATCACATCCACTTGCGGGCAAGTAACACAGCACCATACTGAGTTCAGGGTTCATTTTGTCTTAACGATTTTGAAGGATTGAGTCTGACTAGCTATGTACAAAATGCTCTTGATGTTGCGATAAAATACAGTGATAATTTTTAAGTTAGATAAGTTACAAAGAATAATATAATATAATAATAATACCGTAATATAACGGGAAAGTAGAAATTAAATTAGAACGTAATACACCTATAGCATCAATCTTATGATTAGGCTAAGTACGTCTCATTGCCTACTGAAGAAATGGCGTACATGCATGGATTTGGGAAGACTTTAAACATTAGCTACTTTAGAAATAACTTATTGTGAATTAAATTTATTTGAACTTATTCTATATCAAAAAAAAAAAAAAATCGAAGAGCAGATGACATTTGACAACAACATATGTTTTATGCTTAGCTCGATTACACAACATTTGTTGTCAATGATGGGATCTAAAAGTAGGCATGAAAGATGGCGATATAACTCGTTCCATTATAACAACTCGTTCTTTTTAACTTTATAATAAGTATTTCTCATCCGCATTTAGCACTCATCAATATTAATTATCACTTAGTTGTATTTTTTAATTATGATTTCAACCCTAGTCAACAATGACAATGCAAACACTTATCAATATCGATTAACATTTATGAGTATACTGACTCATACCTATCAACACTAAGATTGATAATAAATATGTATGATAAATTAAAAAGACATATAAACTCGACAATAAATAGAAGTTTAAATTCTCCGATTCAGTAGTGGGTGTAAATTTCTTTAAAGAAAGTTTGTCTTTAAGGGACAAGGGGCCTTGTGAACAGTAACCCCCAAACCCCCCTTCAAAAAAATAAAACCTTAAGCCTCCGTTTGGTCCTTAGAAAATTTGATGTAAATAAAAGTTGAAGGAAAAAATGTAAAGGAAAAAAAAGTATGGAAAAAATAAATTTTTTTCTCTTGCTTAAATTGAGGAAAAAATACAAAAATTTGAATGAAAAATTTAATATTGATAAGCTACTTCAATCATGTTAATGTCATCTAAGCAATATGAGGTTGGAGAAGGTTGAAAATTTTCTTCAAACTTTCCTCACAATTTAATGAGGAAAATTTTATCACTTATTTCTAATAATTTTTCCACCTAACTCTCCTCTATATTTTTTTTCTTTGAGACTCTCTAAACCAAAAACAGGGAAAAAAAATAACTTTTTCAAATTTTTTTTCTTTCCATCAAATTTTTAAAGGTCCAAACCGAGTCTAAGAAAGCTATAAAACGTAACCAATTTTGGAACAATTTACTTAGAATTATTTAGGTATGCCAGTCTAGTATTTCCCAATTATTTAATTGTAAAAATCTTTATGCTCCATTAACGTTGTTTTCAATATTTCTTTTCTGCTCTTGTCATTGTCTCTGTCATTTACAAGAATTTTTATAATTCACGTTGTCCTAATCTACTGACTTTTCTCCAGTTGTGATAATATATATTAGTCAGTTTTACGTAAAATCATTTTGTATAAGATACATTATGAAGCATATAGTTTTATAGTGACTTTTAAGAATAATTGATGTAAGTAACAAATTACTTCAGAATGATCATGACAAATATTATTATAAATTAAAAAAGTCAAGTAAAAAACATTATTAATCACATTAAAACCTTTAAAAATCACCCCAAAATAACTTCGATTCATGATAATTTTTATGTGAAACAATCTAATCCTGAAGTCATAAAACTGATAAGATTTATACCATAAATTTAAATCCTACAAACTGATCTGATGTTTTTGCTCCTTCAATAACTAGTTGTTGTTTATTTGCAGTATAATTATTAATCATTTAAAAAATCACCATACACTAAAACATTTTTTAAAAAAACTAATTAAGCATGGAAAGGGGTCATTTCTTACGCAGAACAAGATAGTGCATGTATGTAATAATTAAATGGGAATCCAAACAAATAAAATAACACAGACAGTTTACCTACCTAATGCATGTGTGATGTTGCAGTGACCAAGGCTCTTTGACTTGGGGCCACTGCTTTCCATTTTTTCTTTTCAGTAACACGTTGGCCTTTCGCCAAAAAAAATAAAAAATTATATGATCTCTTGACTTTGACCCTGTTTGACAAACAACTTTTTAATCAAAAAGAATTTTTTTGATCAAAATTAACTTTTTGATCAAATGAAAAAGCTAATTTGGGTGTTTGGTAAAAAAACTTTTTAAAAGAGCTTTTGGGTCTAAAAAGCTATTTTGAAAAAGCTAACTCCATAAGTTTTTTGGAAGAGCTTTTTGAAGAATTAGTTTTTTGTCTCACAACTTTGTCAGAAACAGTTAATTTTACCAAACAGTTTTTAAACAAACAGATAATTCAAACAGCTAATATAAACAGCTAACTCAAATATCAAACAGCTAACAGTTAACAACTAATACAAACAGCTAACAACTAACAGCTAACAGCTGTTTGTCAAATAGGACCTTTATCTGTTGATTAACGATTGATTATCATCATTAAATTCATAAATCATGAGAAAGAAACAGTGAGACTAAGAATGCCTGTTAATTGAATGGTTTGAAACCCCCATTAACATACCTGGTACGTTGAATTAGAAAAGTCCTGCTTGAGTAACTCATTTTCACGTCCGATGAACGTATGCAAAATTCTGTTCAACTCAAAGAAAATGTGCAAGACCAACACAAAATATCACTTAAATTCAATTCAAAGTAGGCTAGATTTCAATAAATATACGTCACATCCGTTAATTTTATAAGAAAAAAAGAATTAAAATACAAGTAATTCACATGCTTTGACCTGTATGTTGTACACAACAACTATTGACCTGTACGCTGTACACAACAGCCATTGATAGATAGAGTAGGCTGTAGCTCGCTAAGCCAGACCTCACTCCACTTAAACACCAGAAAAACAAATACTAGCTAGTTAAATTTGAGACGTTTTACAAGGTACAAACCTCCAATAACTTGACCTTTAAAAAAAAAAAAAAATACATCAAACAGAATCGACAAGCTGAAACATTCACCTCTATGATAAATGTTTATTACCTTATATTTTTGCCAACTCATAATTTACAACATAATCACATCTAGCTAATTTCATTGCTAATTTCATCTATCAACCATTCAAATTAAACCCTAATCAAAGTGGGTCCACTAGATATTCATATAGAACAAGGGAATCAAATAGTTGAGGAGGTTAGGATGATCAATCAATAGAATAAATAAGTTTGCACCCCACACCAGCGTCAGAGACTGAGACCAGAGAACTTGTGGTGAACGGCTACGTGTTCGACGGGTCACACATGTAAACCGTCCATCTATCTTTGATGGCTCGGAGCTTCCCCCCTCTTTTCTTGCCTTCTCATTTCAGGCTTTGCTTGCTTTCTCATCCTTTATCACATCAGGCCATTTCCCACCGTTGAAGTCACTTTTTCACCAAACATGGCCTGCCCTTTCCATGCCTACTAGTTTAAACATTTGTGATATTTTCCCCCATTTTCTAGTACCCACAAGTACTAATTAGGTGATTCATTATCTTTATTTTCGATATATAATTTTTGACCTATGTTGAATATCAAATATTTATATAATCCAATCACACCCAAATAACTAGGTTTAATCAATGTCATTGTTTTCAATAATTTCATGTCTACGCCTAACATCGGATATTTAGATAAATTAGTCACACCCCAAAAATTAGGTTATTCACTATCTTTATTTTCAATAATTTCATGCCTGTGCTGAACACTGAATATATATATATATAACACGATCACATCCAGTGACCTTTGCGAAACAACATCTATCATATCAATAATTAGAAGCTCTACCCTCAAATTTTTAAACTTCTTAGAGAAACAAAGATCACAAAACACACAACCTACTCTCCAACAAGAACATGAGACCATGTTTTCCATGTTTTCATCTTAGCTGAATCTAAAAATCCAATAATTTGCGGTCATCGAATCCCTACAAGAAGGGTACGTGTCACAATTCTTTCCGGACATGCAGACTGTAACACGTATTCTGATTATCATAATATGAAATATCCACTACTCTCCAAAACTTGCACTACTGCAAATATGTCTTGATCATAACTTCGCAAATGAGTGACACGTACACAAGCCTTTTCATTCTTAACCTGTGATCTTACAGTGAAACCTGAAACAATCTCACATGAAACATTATCTTTCACTCCATTTCAAATTTACAGTTACAACTAAATTTTATTTTATGACTAATCACAATCAACAGAAATAAATAACTAAGTAAAACACTAAATAGACTTTTTCAAGCAATTAAATAAAACACAAAATCCAGAAAAAAAAAAGGGTTAAAAAGGGAAACAAGCACTTAATTATACATCGACTTATAATGGCCTCAGGAGCATTAACTTATGCTTAGTAACATCTACTTTACAATATCAATAATCGTCATTATCGATCACCATCGTGATCATGATCATCATAATCATCATAATATTAATGAAAACTAGCAATCAAAACAACAAAACTCAAAGCAAATCACAATCTAACTGCCACCCAGTAGGCCTAATAATCCTCATGCGGTTGCATCCACGTTCTCTCTCTCTCAATCTCCCTGTTTTTTTTTTTTTTTTTAGCCCCTTCTGTTTTCGGCGGCCTTTCCAAGTCTTGAAAAATAAATCTTCAAATATACAAATTAGCAACGTTCGATTTTTAAAACCTTTTCCCCCCCCCCCCCCGGGGATAAGCTAGAAACTCCCAGATTATTTCTCAAGAAAAGGAGAAGTAATACAAAAGAAAAAGTACATGGGATTCTTGTGCTTCCTTAAAAACCCATCATTGGAAAAATATTTACAATTTTATCCAAACTAGTTTTCCTCTATTTTTTCCCCCTTTTGCTTGAGATGAGGAGTTGTTGAGAGTTTCCCAAAATAATCTAAACTCTTCCATCAGTTGATCAGCTGAATTCTTATATATATGGCCACCGAATTCTATTTTTCACCAAGGGTAAAATAGTAAATTAGAAGTACTTAAAATACCCAAGTTCTTTTTTAGCAAATTTGCAAATACTTGAGGAAAAAAATTTCGAAAAAAAAAGAAATTGGAAAAACTTTCTTAGCAATTTTAAATTAATTATCTTACTCCTGACGACTGAGGCCGCCTTTGATCATTTGTCTAAATTGGATAATCAATCACTTGATGAGATCGGACACCCACCCGAAATCAGGACCAGAACCGGATGCCTCAACTAAACCCGGGCCGTGCAGCGAGTTCTCCTTGCTTAGCTTCTCAAACATACGAACCCGTAATTCGCGGCCCGACTCGACCCGTTCCAAAACCGGCTCCTCCTCTTGATAATCTCCGAACTGATCCTTCCTATTAGTATCCCATGCATCCAAGTACCTAAAATACAAATCAAGTAGCAGATTAGCAAAGTATATTATGATCATCCCACTTTGATGCTACTACAGTATTACTAGCCGATTATCGAGGATAATTATACCATACACTAGGGAGTATGCGTCTTAATTAAATATGTAGTTTGTATATTATATATGTTTATACACCTTTTATATAGACTAGAAGTATTGCTGACTCTTTAATTATGAGAAAGATTTATTAATTATCTCTTATTATTTATTTAATAAATTTCCAATTACCTGATCCCGGGCCGGGTAGGGGTAGTGGGGAGACTGAAGAACCCGGGCCGCGCCACAGGTGACCCGGTCCCTCTAGGAGAACCGAATAACGGCGACCCAATACCGACACTCCAATTCGGCCCGCTAGTCGGTTGGGATTTCACCTTACTCAGCTGCAGATTCCTCAACGAGGCCACCAGGTCCCCAATGGACGAAACCGAGCCCGAACCGAACAACCCATCATCGAAGAACTCCGACCCGGCAGACTTCTGGCTCACTGGGCTACCCAAGCCCGACCCGACCCGTAGCTGATCGGGCGAGTGGGCGAAGAAGCAGACCCGGCGCTTGCAGCCCGGCCCGTCCTTGCAAGCCTGGGTCCGATATCTAGAAGGGTGAAGCCAGCATTCGAAAACCCCATGAGCAAACTCACAACTGTCCCCTTTCTTGCAACTGCCCTTTCGGAAATCGGAGCAGGCCGTACCCGAATAGGAGTACTTTCTCGGATCACGGCGCCGGGCTTTTTCGCCCGGGTGGGCAAACGGGCACTCGGTCCAATCATGGGCCCGGGCCCGTGTGCACTTTCGGACCTTGAACTCGTACATGTAGAACTCGTCGTCGTCGCCGGCGGGAAAATCAGATTCCGCCGACGAGTCACCGTCGCCGGCACCCGCGGCGATCAGGTAGGCCAAAACGTCAGCATATGAGGGGGATTGCGGGGTAGTGGGCAGATTGGACGGTGGAGATGAAGGGGTGAGTAAGGAAGATGATGAGATCTGGGCCGTTGGATGATTGATGTGCTGATCCTGCCATGGTGGGACCCGAAGGTTGAGGTGACGGTGTGTTTCTCCGATCATCATTTTTAGAGAGAGACAGTTAAGAGTTAGAGAGAGAAAACTCCGATTCTTTGACAATGGCGAACGCACTCTAGAGAGAGAGAGAGGGTGATATTGTGTTGCGGTGTCCGAGGACATGGGAGCAGACGACGGCGGGATGAGGAGGATTTTATAGTGGGGGCAAGATTAACCATGGTTAAGAATCGGTAAGAAATTAACCGTGGTTGAGTGAAGCCAAATCATCTCGGAAGGTTAAAAAAATGGAAGTGAAGAGGTGAAGGGAGAAAGGTCTAGAGTTACCGCCTGTGACTTTGGGGAGAAGGAAGGTACAAGGGGATTGGGGCAGCTGTTAAGCGGATGATATTTTTGGGACAGGTGGTGGGATATTGTGTGGCTGCAGTCAGAATAATTTTGGGCTTTTTTTTGGGCTTATTTATTAGCTCTCCCATTCTCTATTTTTCATTTTGTATATGTATGTCTTTTTGGTTTGTACCTGCCAGTTACCTTACTAGTTTTTGTTGTTTTGATTTTCCGGCTAATTTATCGTTATTGTTGTTGTCGTTATTATTTAATGGTTGTTAAGAAACGATGTTGTTATAAGATTAGGGTACAATTGATTATTATTTGTTAGTATAATTATCGAATGTAATTAATAATTGATGAAGAATTGATTTAATTTGCAAATTTAATTGCATATAGTGCAAAAAATTATAGATTATAAGGCAATGTCAAATAATTCAACTAAGTGTTTGGGTTATCATGTACACTAATTTTCCTTTTAAAAAACATTTCCTAAACGTCTTTATTTTGATATGATTTTCTCCAAAAAGGTAAATTTATCTGTACCAATAAGTAATATATACATTGGATTCAGATAATCTGAAATTACTTAAGTGCGAAAATTTAATAAGAATAGCAAAATATGAATGATTTAGATAATTCATGCAGATGAATCACCGATGTAATGATCATCACCGAGAGTCTATTGCCTAAGAAAAACGTGAACACGACCCTAAGCTGTACGTTGCGTTCCAAAGGCTTTGGATTGACTTACATGTAAATGTGAGCAAACGAATTATCTCATAACCAAATTGTCATTTAAATTTTATTACGTGCAATTTCCTTGTATATTTTAATTAACTTTTTCCCCTTGTTACTTGTTTCATTTGGTATTATTCATATCATTGACTTTCAAAATTATTATTATTTCAAAGTCTACAACAAATACAATTGAAAAGATGTTAATCCATTCAAGTATAACAAAGACCCTTGGGACAATATCCATACATATGCAACTGGCATTTCAACCCAAATCCACAAACGTATGATATCCAACATTATAATTAATAGTGTGCATTAACAATCCAAAAGCACTTGGCTGAATGGTAAGTGTTGCATTTCCCATACTCTCCATCCGAGTTTGACTGAAGGGAGATGCATATATTGTGCTTTGTGCGCGGCTATGCAGTTGGACTTGGTTTTTGGGTTTGTTGCCTGTGCTTTGGTATCCTCCCCCCTCCCCGTACGTTGTGGTCTATTGATGATCTCTAAAATAGAGGCCTAACGAGTTAGATATATTTACCCATGTTTTAAAAAAAAAAAAGTGTGCATTGCCTTCCTTTCATTGCTATTTTCTATAGAAAAGTAGGATTAATTAACCAAGGTTGATTAACAATCCTTCATAATCTTAACAACTTAAAAAGTACATGGCTTGCCACATTAAGTGAAAGATTCCATCTTTAATTGAATAATAAATTTGAGTAATTGGAATCATATCATTTTGGCTTATTCAGATGATTGATGGGAATTTTGGTCTTTGGTTAATTAATAAGGTTTAGTTTAACTGTGTTACGAACAGTAATTGGCCACATCAATGATCATTTTCTATCCTTTATTATCGTTTCCTTTCCAATGCTTTCATGATTCGTTTTTGGCCCCAGAAACTTTTTTTTTTAAAACATGAGTTAGCTTTTGTGATTCTTGATAATATTGGCACTTATGGAATTTTACAAATGAACTAAATTGATCCAAAAAATTCTTTAGTGAATTCCACAATTTTTCCCCCTTTAATTTTAATCACATTGGTTGGGGTTGCTATCTTGATACAATCAATGACAAAACTTGCAAAAAATATTTGGGGAGCCACAATTTGATCCCCTAACCTCTTGGATAAAATAGATGAAGTCTTACCATAATTCTTATTAACAAAAACCTTCCGTATATTATGACCTTTATGGGTAATGCATTACACATATATAATAATGCCAAAAAAAAAGATTTTACTATTATAAGCCAAAACACCCACTAATGTTGGAGCTTTGTGTACGTGTTCTCGACCCTACCAACTTGATTGTAAGCTCCATACAAACTAGTAGCGACGACTCATATTTCATCTCATGTGGCACATAGAGTTGTTATCTCTTAAATAACTTATTCTAGCTAACAAAATTAAACAATGAAAAAACATAAGTTCAAACCAAGGCTTTTAAAAACAAGTTAAATAACTCTCAAAGACTTTACTAATTCTATTAACTGATATGCATAACTCATATAACATTTAAATGTAAATTTGTTTAAAGTCCACCTTGCTAGATGTCTGTTGGTAATTAGAGGTTACCTTGATTGCAGAAATTGAACCTGAATCTTTGTGCCTTCTGATTGCTACCCACGATTATGGTAGCTACTAGAGTCATCGGCGGTTCAGACTCAAAACCCGAACCCTCTTAGATGGCAAGGTTATGTGAGAGAGAGGACATACAGAGACTATTAGATATGGGAAATGTTTGATGCTTAGATGATTGAATCAACCCAAAATCCACACTCTATTTATAGTGCCACATAGCCTCAAACATGATCTGTAAAATAATGGTTGATTATGGCAGATTAATGCTGAATTAATCTTCATTGTAACTGCTAGATCAATTGTGTGATTATGGCATTTAATTTGTGACCATTACTGATCAACAACTCCCCCTTGATCATAAAGACCATGAGTCCTATATCGCTCTGTCAACAAATTCCCTCACGCTTCATACTGGGAATTGAGCGTGCGATCAAAAATAAAACACAACAATGTCATATTAAGTCGCAATCTCATTGATATAACACCTTCACGAAGACCAATACCCCGAATCATTCAAAAACATCACCAATGACATACATTGTCCCTTTATACCTAATATATCAATTGATTATATACTAAATATAACCGCACAGACTTGATATGATGACGGAGAAATGATTCTTTTTTAGACAATTAAAACAATAGTTCTTACCATGACTGCTTTCCTAATGTGCCCCCTGGATCGTATAGATCCTGACCCTTAGAAAAACACATTAAAGTAGCAATATCATACTTTGACTTCATATTATAACTCTAAGTCCAATAGTATTGCCAATGAGGGTCACACAGTGACAAGAAAAGGGAACTCGCTTATCACTCATCAAATAGGTCGACATTTAGTACACACATTATGAGGGTGTGTCATGGCATAACTTCCATTAAGTTGGGCATGTCACTCTTCTATGCCACGCAAGCTGTAAGTCTAGTTTTTATCTAAAAAACCAACCTGAGTTACTAGATCAACATAATGAACGTTAACCTTAGCAGTTAAGATTCGACTATAAGGCTTCGATATGAAAGCTTATTTCATATTCGACTCCCTTGAGTCTCATCTTAGTCTTACTAAGGTGACCATGTTTTGTCATTCATACACACCTAGTATGAGTAATCAATATTGCACATTTAGTGCCAATATGATTCAGTCTCATCATGCCCCATACTCAAGCGTAAGGGCGATTGTCTACGTGACTGCTGATACTATAACGTGTCTTATAATGTACTTGCATATTTATGAATATTTGAAAAGAAACATCATTCTTTATTTCAAAAATACTCAATATAAAGATAAACATGCCCATCATACACTTAGATACATCCAAAAACTAAGTCCTACGTAAACTTAAGCTCACCACATGAGCTTTAAAAGCGTCTCTAGGAATATGCTTAGTTAAAGGATCAACTATCATTCTACTTGTAGATGTATACCTGATGGCAACCTCTTTCTCTTTTATGGCATTTCAAACAAAATGATAACGCCTCTTAATATGTTTAGTCTTCCTGTGGAACTTTGTATCCTTAACAAACTGGATAGTAGCAGTATTCTCACACATCATTTCTACAGAATCATCATCTCTAGGAGTGAGATTAAGATCTTGGAGAAAATTCTTAAACCATATTACCTCTTAAGGGACAAGGCAACAAGCAACATAGTTTGCATCCATAGTCGAAAGTGTTATGTAGTCTTTTTTTTACTACACCAAGATATGACTCTCCTACCTAAGGTGAGCACATATACTAAGGTAGACCTGGATTCATCCAGATCGCCACCCCAATCAGCATTTGAATATCCTCTTAATTTAAGGTCTGCGCCTTGATATCAAAAGACCAGATCACTTGCACCACGTAGGTACCACAAGATTCACTTCACGGCTTGCCAATGAGCAGGTCCCGGGCTGCTTTGGGAACGACTTACGAAACCAACCGTAAAGCTAATATATGGCTGTGTACTCAACATGGCATACATTAAGCTGCCCGCTGCACTTGCATAAGGGACATTGCTCGTTCTCTCCTTCTCTTTGGCTGTTTTAGGGCACTGATCGATGCTTAAGGTTAGACCTTTTTCAAGTAGAGTGTCCACAGGTTTAGAGTGAAGCATTCGAAAATGTTCTAAGATTTTATTAATGTATGCTTCTTGACTCAAACCAAGAAGCTTCTTAGAACGGTTCCGAGTTATTTCTACACCTAAGACATACTTAGCCTCACCCATATCCTTCATCTCGACGACAGAGGATAACCACTGCTTAGTGGTCTGGATTATCTCAATGTTGTTTCCAACTAACGGTATGTCATCGACATCCAAAGTAAGAAACATAATCCCCTTTGTAGTTTTCTTAACATACATACAGCGATCTTCATATACCATGTCTAAGCCAAAAAAAATAATAGCTTCATAGAATCTGAAATACCACACTTTAGAAGACTGCCGGAGACCATAAATGGATCTTTTAAGATGCCAAAGTTTGTCCTCTTGACCTTTTGATGCAAAATCAGTAGGTTGATCCATGTAGATCTTTTCTTCAAGATTTCCATTAAAGAAAGTAGTCTTTACATCCATCTGGAATAACTCTAAATCCAAATACGCAACCAAGGCTAGAAATACACGAATGGAGGTAATTCTCACCACAGAAGAAAAGGTCTCTTTATAGTCTACCTCCTTAATTTGGGTAAATCCCTTTGCCACTAAACGGGCCTTAAACTTATCGATTGATCTATCATCCCCATGTTTTATATTGAAAATCCACTTGTTTTCAATTGATTTATGCTGGAGAGGAAGATCAACAAGTTCCCAAACCTTATTTCTCGCCATAGAGTCCACTTCATCCCTCATGACTTCCTTTTACTCTTTGTAGTTTGGTCAATCAGTAGCCTCTTGGGAAGTGGTAGACTCTCCTATCTCTGAAGGAGTGCACAAGAATATCTTATCTTCGATTTGAAAATATCCTCGAGGAATTCTTCCACGCTCAGTCATTCGGAGTAAAGGACCTATGTTGTTTTGTCCCACTGAGGTACTCCTCCCCCTATCTCTAATAGGTATAGAATCCTCAACTGCTGGAGAATCACTCCTACTATCTTAAATAGGTGGACTAACCTCATGTTCATGAATTGGAGAGTGAGGACGAACCTCATTATCAGGCTGATTCTCTTGTGTAACCAACAACTCATCATCTCTTCTAGATAATGAAATAGTAATATCCTAAGTGACACAGTGAGTGCTTAAATTCTCCCCCTCACCGAGAGATAGCTGGTCATCCAGCAGTAACTCATATAATGTTAGGTCCTTTTTGATTTCACCAACGCTTGAGAACTCATCCTCAAGAAACTCAACATTACGTGAATTTACTTCTGTCATACCACCATTAGGGTGTTCACCATACATAACATATTCCTTAGAATATTGGGGATGTCGTATGAACACTATTTTGGTGGCCCTTGGACCAAGTTTTTCATATTTGTGAGCTACGTTGTGTACATAACCAGCCGAACCTCAGAGGCGTAAATGTTCCAAGGAGGGCTTTCTGCCATTCCATAACTCATATAGAGTGGCGGATACCTCTTACTTGGCACACGGTTAAGAATGTAAGCTACGTAAGTAACGCATCCCCTCAAAAGCTAATTGGGATATTGACGTGTGCTATTATTGACCTAACCACATCAAGCAATGTTCGATTCCCATGCTCTACCACACCATTTTGTTGTGGAGTGTCAGGAATCATGAGTTGTCTTCCCATACCCTTCTCCTCACAAAACTCTTTAAATAAATGTGAGAGGTATTCACGACCACGATCAGTTCAAAGAGTCTTGACTCTTCGTTCTGACTGGATCTCAACCTCGGCTACAAAATGTTTGAACACATAAAGTGCTTCATAACGACGTGATAATAGATAGAATACCCATATCTATAATAATCATTTATAAAAGTAAGAAAATAAAAAGCCTCATGACGTGCTTTCACATTCACGGGTCTACAAATATCAGAGTGAATAAGCTCTAGAGGGCTTAACGCCCTTGAAGCCTTACCAAAAGGCTTCTCGGTTGCCTTACCAGCTAGACATGACTCACATCTAGGTAACTTAACCTCAGTGAGTTGGTCTAAAAGGCCTTCTTTAGTTAGCTTATTCATCATATCTTAGCCAATTTGACTAAGTCTAGGATGCCACTTAATTGATTCCAAATCGGAATCAAAATGTAGGACAAAGACTGAATGAAAATTTTTATAACAATCATCCAAATCGAGTAGAAGAAACTGTTCTTTAAAGTAGCATAGCCAAACACATTGCCACCATACAAAATATTCAAACTATCAGAACAAGAACTAAATCCAGAACTAGACTTCACTAAAGAAACTAAAGACAAAAGACATACTTGCACCGCAGGTGCATGGAGAGCATCAAACAGGAACAACCTATTTCTTCCTTGCAACGTGAGCTAGTATGTTCCAACACCTAGAATGTCTTCTTCACTGTTGTTTCCCAGCATGACAGATTGTGAATCCACCGGGTAGCAGTGAAAGTCCACAAAGCCAGCTTTATCCTGAACTATGTATTTGTTTGCTCCCGTATCTACAATCCAATTAGGGAAGGAATTAGCAGCTAATGCATGGGAACATACATATAATTTAGGAGAATAAGTGAAGAAAGGTACCTTTTAAGGCTCAGGACAATCCTGAGTATAATGACCTTTCTTGCCACAATTATAGCACTTCACACACAATGGCCTTTCGCTTCTTAGCAAACCCAGCCTTCGGCCTACCTTTCTGAGGGGGGCATGAACCTTTCTTAAACTATCTATCTCGATTGTTCTTATTGCCTTTGGGCCTATTTCCTTTGGTAACAAGAGCCACATTGAGAGTACCGAACATTTTCAGGCACTCGCCTTCCATTTCGAGGTGGCTTTGGATTTCAGTAAAAGTCTTTATATGGTCAGAATGAGTCGTCAAGACCACCTTCACATGATTCCAATGCTCAGGTTCATCAGGGAGAGCCCAAATTACATTCCGAACTTACTCCCCCTAATAGATTTCTTTACCAGCAGCCTTGAGATCACGAATTATGTCACTCATAACTTGTAAATGTTTAGCCATGGTACGACTTGAATCCATTTTGTCCCGCATTCATTTCAGTTGTAAGGCATGAAGCCTTGTTTCGCATGTTTGTCCAAAATAAATTTTGAGTTGGTTCCATTCGTCCTTAGCTATGGGATACATCTTAAATTCTTCAATCCGATCGTCGTGCATGCAGTGTAACATAGTAAAGCATGCTCTTTGATCCTTGTTGGACCCGTCTTGGTAGGCTTATAAGCTTTTTTGATAGTGCACAGTAGTAATATCAATTGGGCTACCATCTTTGTTATTGCCAGATGGTGGAAACTTAGCTACCGTCAAGTGATCCAATAGGTCTCTTTCATTCAGACGATATTGAATCTTACGTTTTCACATGTCATAGTTAGTCCCATCTAACTTTTGACTAGTGGATAATACACTGATCATTGCATTGTTAGTTGTCATATCTACAAGTATTAAAAGACGGACGTAAAGTACATTTCTCTTAGCAATTAAATTATTAAAAATTTCATCATCCATGTCTCATGATCGAAAACTTTGCTAAGCTTGTAATTATCTCATATAACCATGAACTAGAATTAAATAATTTAATTACAATATTTCCATAAAAACTCATTCATATGGACCACAATTAAAATGTTAAACAAATTAACATTTATTTAAATATCACATAGACATTTACTAAAATCAATGTGAAACTAATTTATACATTAATATAATAGAAGTGATACATATATATGAAACTAATTCATATTTCCACTATAATCAATCATTTAACATAGGTTATTTGACATACAAAACGAATTTATATGTTATGAGCAAGTGACAATCAAAAAAATTGAACATTAACATATTAATGCTTCAATATCAAGTTCATAAATTCAAAATCAAAAACTTATTTGAAATTATAACTCATATCATGAATTAATAATATGCCATGATTTATTTGAACTTATATTATGAGAAATCAATATGCCCAAACAATAATTATAAACTTAAATAAATTCAACCCAAAAATTATTTGGCCCAAACAAAAAAAATTGGAGCTCCTTACAAACCCGAGACCCTTCTGTGTTTTGGCCTCTCTCGTCCAGAATGTTCAACTCTCTATCTCTCTCTTTACATTTAGATGTCTCTCTCTAACCCTAAGGCACTCTCTCTCTGCCTCCTTGTTCTCGCCTTACCCTTTCTCTATCTCGACCAAGCCCCGATGGTTCCTGGCTCATCTCCTAGGTCATAGTCCACAACCGAGACCACCATCTGAGCTCCAGCCCTCCTTCTTAGTCTTAGTACACAACCGAGACCACCAAAAACCCAGATAAGGAAAAAACCCGCCACCTTGCCGCCGCCTAAACTGAGCCCACGGCATCACAAACCAATCCAAAAAACCACGCCAGCGAGTACATCGGTCGCCGAGCATTCGACTGGTGCCACCCACTCATGCAACACGCCACCTCTGTGGCGGCACGTGTCTGACACTCGCGACTACAATGGTGTTGTTTTTCATGGTTTTGTGCCGGGATAAGTAGAGTAGCGAGGTTTAAGGACAATGGGAGGAAGAAAACACCAAAAATGATTTCGTCGGCAGCTCGTGACTCACACGCGCCCCCCCCCCCGCTCAGCAGTGCTGATGGGTTCAAGGTAAGTTCCGTTTCCCCTTTTCCCTTTTTTTCATCTGTTTGGGTCTGAGGGTTGAGAAGGAGGCAGAGGGTCTGGGGGGTCTCGTTTAGATCTTCAGTTTTCTTTTCAAATAATGCATATGAAAGCATTATTAGTCTTAAAACATGAATTTCATGGTATGTTTATTTCAACTTAATTCCAGAATAGCATAATCTTTTGAACGGTGGTCTCGGTTAGAGCTAGCATTTCAATTTGATACAAATTAGCATGGATTTGAACTCAATTTGTTGCATAACATAATGTCCAATAATCACACAGATTATGAATCTATTTAGCAGATTGGCATAAGTGCATATAAACCGAGATTCATGTCATTCCATCATATAGATTAGCATTCTATTCCTGAGCACGTGAATCAAATTCATATATTTATTTGACACAGATTAAGCATAATTATACATTTCGGGGTTAGCATCAAATAGGCTTAGCTCCGATTCCACTGTTGGTAGTTAGATGTTACCTAGATTGCGGAAATTGAACCTGGATCTTTATGTATTCTGATTGCTACCCACGATTGTGGTGGCTATTAGAGTCACCGGCGATTCAGCTCAAAACCCGAACCCTCTTAGATGCCAAGCTTATGTGAAAGAGAGGACAGACAGAGACTATTAGATCTAGGGAAATATTTGCTGCTTAGATGATTGAATCAACCCATAATCCACACTCTATTTATAGTGGCACATAGCTTCAAACATGATCTGTAAAATAATGGCTGATTATGACAGATTAATACTGAATTAATCACCATTATAACTGCCAAATCAATTGTGTAATTATGGCATTTAATTTGTAACCGTTACTGGTCAACAATGTCATACAGTATTTATCATTCGAAAAGAGGAAAACCATGCTATACATTCTGCGATCCTAATATGTCGGTCGCCCTAGTAGGACTAGGGTTAGATGGTCACAGGAGTCACATTAACACCCCCTGGTTCTCCGTCTCTCTCACAGCTACCTCACCATCACCTGAGGTTTGGGTTTGAGATGTGGCATTCAATGGTGACTTTAGTAGCCACCGCTTGATCGTTTATATCAATTTGTGGACGATTCATTAGCGACGAAATCCTTTGCTTCCGCACCTAAAGATTAGTTCTTTATCTTCTTACATAATTCTTAGCTATTCAGTTGAGCCCTAGTTAGGTATTCAACATATAATTAGCATTTTTGGTTGTGTATTTTAATCGCCTACTTTCGATTTCAAAGCCTTTCACTTTCTCATCCCAAACAAACGTGCATTTAGTGCTTCCCGTTTGGACTGTCACAATTAGGGAGACAATGAAGCACCCTTTCTTTGTGTAGTGGCAAATTTTACACTTGTATACTCAAGAAGAATTGAATTCTGATTTTTCATGTAAAAATTAGGCATGCTGCCATTAGCAAATCCTTTTTTAGAATCATCTATAAGGATAACAAAAGACCGCACTCGACTAGCCAAAAAGAAAATGTTTATGATTCAAGAAGGATATCATGTTTTGTGACGGATGATAATCCAACATAGACAATGATTCAAATCATTACAACAACAGCGAAGACGACGACAACGATAATAATTCTCAATTTGAGGTTCTGTTTTTGTAGAATTTGAAGAAATTCAGATATAAACAGTCTTATCTATACAAATATACGCATAGGTAGAGAGACTAATTTTAAGAGACTCACACTAAAAATTTTAAAAAATATTTTGTTAGGCTCAAAAAACATTTTGAACACATTTGAAAATAGAAACAATAAATATTCATATTAAATGATAAATAAATAAATATATAAATAATATGAAAATTAGGTGTGACAGGCTGATATCGATACTAACAGGAAGTTAGCAGCCAACTTATTACTCAGTACGTCATTGTAGCTAAAAAACACACTTTGGCCCTATTCTTTTCTGCGATTGAGAAGATTTAACATAAAACTTAATTACAGCTGCTTGTAGCTTCTTACATTTTCTTACATCTTCTTACATCTCATTTCATCTTCTTAAATCTCCTTATATATTTTTTTATAACATTCAACTTATTATCCATTTTATTCTCATCTTTATACAGGAATATGTATATATTTTCTATATACGACCAATGTGAAAAATCTTGCAGCTTTTTGATGAATATAATATTTGTATAAACATAAAAACAGAATTTAACGATGTGGATTAATATTTGAGTTTCAATATGAAGCACATATGCCATCCTAGAGAGAATAAGTTGACGCGTTTAAAAATTGTAATACAAAAATTGCATTTATGTTTGAGTTTCGATGTGAATCATGCATGAAAACAGCCAAATTATAGGTGACGAACGCGTTTCAACCATTTCACCCATAAGTTTATCTATGAAAACTTGATTGCTATCATCATACAATTCAACATTATACTGAATTTAATTTCAAAATGTTTAATTCAAATAGGATTTTATTCTAGGGTTCTATTCAATTTTGTCGAGAAATTTTTTTTTAATTTACCTATACGGAGGTGAAACTAATGTTAATACCAAAAAATCACCTCAAATGTGGGACATATTTGGTTTTACATATTTGTCGGCTTGAATTTATCTTATTGATATTTAAGTCACTTGTTTAAAGGTTTATTTTCATTAATTTTGTTATTTTAATATTATTTTTTATTATCCAAAATGATAATTGTGAAAAAAAAATTGTGTAATGTTAAAATATAATTTGTTTAGTGATGTTATAAAATTTATTTCATAAGTATCAGTAACACATGTAATTTTTTTCATAATTCATAGATTAAAGATCAGCAATTATATATATACATATATATATCTAAAAATTATACTATACAACTTTTTAATAATTCAACAAATCCTTCATCTATCATTACATCTTCTTATAACTCTTTACATCTTCTTACAAATTCTTACATTTTCTTACAGCTCGTTATATTTTCTTACAGTTTACAGCTACATCTTCTCGCAAAAAAGAACATATTGCCCCCATAACACAGCTAGAAACGTCAACAACTTGCGAAACATCAAGAAAACTTTATCAGTTAAAATATAGCAAGATTCCAAGATAGATTTTCTAGTAATAAGTTGTAAAAAAAAAAAATTGTAATTTAACCCAATATTCTTGATTTCCTGTAATCCAATTGGAAAAATTGATAGCCTTTTAAGTATATGTTCAATTACTTTTTAAGTTAACTAAAAAATACAAATTATTATATATTTATTTTTAAGAATAAGTATCATATGTACCGGCATTGGAGAATAATCTTGTATATGAAATACGATATCGGGTAGCAATGACAATGGGTCAAGTCTACCTAGACCCAGACCCATTTAACTCTTTTGGACAAGGACCAATACCTGTTGGGTCTGGAAAGATAAGATCGGGACCCAGACCCTGTGGATCGGATGGGTCCAAGGGTCCTAAATAAGTCCTAGTTGTTTTTCATATTAAAAATTATTTTTCCCATATTGTAACATGAATCACCGCATTTTAAACACAAACAATGAATTTATGAGGCATGATTTTATTAGGCGATAGATTGTCGTATTTTACATGCCTCTTTCACCCACTTTTAGCTCGTATAATAACTTAATCTTTAGGATTTTTACTTGTTTTATTTACGTTTTGCAGGAAGTAAGTTCAAATGGAGTAAGTACCCTGAAAAGGAGCGAAGATAGGACAAAGCGAAGAAAAACAGCAAAAATAGGCAAGAAGGAACAGTAAGGGGGCCGAACTATCGTGCCAGAAAAATGGCATGGGGGGGGTCGTGCCATGTGGCATGGTCGTGCCCCCCAGGCCACTATTTCGTCGCTCAATTCTATTTAATTCTCCTTCGGCGTTTTTGTTTGGGGGTCGCTCGGGCGGTTCTTCTATGTGATTTTTAGGGTAGTTTAGTTTAGGTTTTAAGGAATAAAAACCCCATTGAAAGGATTAGATTCGGGTTGTATTGGATTAATTTTGGATTCAAGCACTGTCATTTGAAGTTCTTCCTATCAATCTATAAGTTTTCTCCTGTCTCTCTACCTTTATATTTCAGTTTCATTCTTGTTTGTTCTTGTTATGATTATGTTAGTTTAGATTGCATTTAGTTTTCATGCTTAATTTTCATTGTTAATCCATGTTTTATTAGGCCGTTAGATTTGATTAGTTTTATTCTCTTTCCTCCATCTTCATGCATGTTATGTTCTTTGTCAGCTTAGTTTTGAATTTGGGTTTTTGTGTTTTGTTGTTGATTAGTTGGTAGATTTTGTTTGCTTGAATTGTGATTAGCCTCTTGATGGCTAATTCGTCTTGTATTAGGCCTAACCGTACCCAATCTATGCCTAGAACTTAGAATTTTTTCTTATGGCCGCCAAGTGTTCGATAAAATGCTTGAAAAAGCTTTCATCCATATTTTTGGGCGATTGACTTATGTTGAGATGTGAGGTCAATTAGCTAGTGTGGGAGAGGGAATAGCCGAGTTTGGGATATGAAAATAGTATCAAATTCGAGCTAGGTCCGGGAGTTTCTAATTTTGTGGTATAATTGGGTGGTCTTCGATGGTGCAACCGACCATCTCTCATTCATAATGTAGTTTGGGTAGGTTACAACTCTTCTCAATTAGTTGGTTCGTCCATTGGTCAAATCACAACTCCAAGTCGCTTTTTCTATATTTGTTAGTATAGTTTAGTTTACCCTTCTTCCCTTTTGGTTAACGTAGCTTGAACCACTTAAATGAATTCCGGTACTTGAAACTCAACTCCCAGTGGACGACACTCCGAGTACTCAACGATAAACCTTACACTTGGGATTATAAATTTAAAACGCGAGTTCTTCCTATCATGTATTTAACAGAAAAATATTCTAGCGCCATATACCCTAATTAATTATTCTTATTTATGTCTTATACACAAAATAGTATTTTAATACAAACTACAAAGACAAAGTATATTAAATTTTGAACAAACATAATAAAATAGTTTTTCTTCTACAGCCGATAGAAATTACAGTGACTTTGGGGTTTACTAGGTTAAAGTTACTATAACCAAGTGCCTTTGTTACAATTTTGTTTTTAAAAAAATAATGAGTCTTAAATGGGTTCAGATCGGGTTTGGGTCTAAATTTGTCATACCCAGACCCAAACCCGACCCACATTCCTCATATTCATACCCTCTTAGGACCCGTTGGGTCTCATTTAATTCGACGCAGACTCTCTAATTTGGATCTCGTTTGATGGGTCTGGGATGGCTCCAGGACCCATTTTCAACCCTAATGTCGGGCTTCTAAAAGAATGATGATACCCACGTGAACTCTTCTTCTCTCAAAATCGAAAGCAATTTTGTTCTTTTCATGGTAATTCATGCATGTAGTATTATCTTAGACATATAATATTATATTTAAAATTTAATATTCCTCATTTATATTTATATTTATGTTCAAAGAAAAGGTCATAAACCAAAAAGTCAATATATGTTTGTTCTTATTCATTACTAGGGTAGATCCCATGCTTCTCACGGTCATAGTTAATATACATTTTGAAAATTTATTAAAAACATAAATAAGCCAAAAACTTTGTTTAATTGAAACCATTTAGTTATCTTTGCAAAAAACTGAGAAAATGTATGTAAAAGATTGAAATATGATAACTTACACCAAAAAAATGAGGAAAAAAGTTCGGTTCCATTACTTAATTAGAAATAATAATTAGTTAAAATTTTATGAAAGAACTATAAAGATATTTTTTTTCATTTTCAAAATATAAGAAAAATATTTTCTTTTTATAATTCAAAATAAAATCACTTTACATATGATTAGATTTTTACATTTCAACTCAACATTGTTAATGACCTTTCAATATACAATATTAGATTAAAAATCGATATACTAATTAATAACCCTTAAATGGTCAATTAACTTTATTACGTAAAAAAGAGCCAATGATAATTGCACAATTTAGTATATTACTTTGATGAATAAATGTTAAACTTAATAATATGGCTAAGATCATTTATTAGTTGTCACAAAATCGTATTTTTTATTTAAAAATTAAGTGACTAATGCTAACACGACAAATATCATCACCATGTTAACTCATTCACTTTTACATTATATATATGATATGATATGGTGTGATGATTATTACTATCAACGTAATAATGGGGTGTCATCAGGAGCGTCCAGCTGTGGGTTACTTACACCACCAACAATATCATGTGCCAACCATAAAGCCCGGATGAGGTCTACCAAGCACTCCTCCAAATGCACCCGGGTAAAGCCCCGGGCCAGACGGGCTTAACCCCTTCTTTTATCAAAAATTTTGGCCAACAGTGGGTGCAGACGTCACGTAAGCAGTGCTTAATGTTCTTCATGGAGGAGATATCTCTCCATCTCTCAACCACACGCATATCATCTTGATCCCAAAAAGCATCACCTAAACGACATCAACGACTTTAGGCTGATAAGCCTCTACAACATTTTGTATAAACTGGTCACGAAAGTTATTGTAAACAGGCTCAAGACATGCCTCCTCAGCATCATTTCAGAGAACCAGAGTGCATTCGTTCCTGGGAGGATGATTACTGACAACATACTTATTGCATTTGAAATCTTCCATGATATGACCTCGCGTCCTAGATTGAATGGAGGTATGACCCTCAAGTTGGATATGGCGAAGGCATTTGATAGAGTGGAATGGCCTTTCTCATGGGCGATTATGATTAAGATGGGCTTTCATGCTGACTGGGTAAACCTTAAAATGAGGTGTGTCGAATCCGTTACCTTCTCTTTTATTATTAACGGAGAACCTACGGGATTTGTAAGGCCCAATCGAGGAAGTCGTCAAGGGGACCCCATCTCCCCTTATCTGTTCTTGTTCTGTGCTGAAGGCCTCTCCTATCTACTAAATGATGCATTTCCAGAAATTTATTGCATGGGTATTCTATCTGTCACAATGCTCCCCCTATTTCACATCTGCTCTTCGCCGACGACTCCATCTTATTTTGCAGCGCTAGCAAGGACAAAGCAGAAGCGATCAAATCCATCCTTTATTCATACGAAGTAGCTTCGGGGCAAAATGTAAGCTTTGACAAGTCTAATGCGATGTTCGGAAAAGGAATACCTCCAGACAGGAAGAATGATATGCTCCTCACATTAGATATACAGGAGGTACTCTCATATGACAAATACCTCGGGCTATCCATCAGATCCGAAAGATCAAAAAACAAGGCATTCACGCCCCTTAAAGATCAAATATGCAAACGCATCGCTGGATGGTTGAGTAAAAACCTATTCTGGGCAGGAAGGGGGGTGCTCGTAAAGGCTGTGGCCCAGGCCGTCCCCACTTACGCCATGAGCGTATTCAAACTGCTGAGTAATTTCACTCACTCTATTCAATCGTCCATATGCAATTATTGGTGGGTTCACGAAAATGGCAAACGCAAAATTCACTGGCTATCGATAGCCAAGCTCTGCAAAAGTAAATTCCAAGGAGGGCTCGGCCTCCGGGATCTTTTGGCGTTTAATCTTACTCTAAACAAGTTTGGCGCTTATTGCATGCTAACCAGTCCTTGGTCTCACGTCTTCTCAAAGCTAAGTACTATCCTAATTGTGGGATACTTGATGCTGAGTTAGGACCCAAGGCAAGTTTCACCTGGAGGAGTTTATACCAGGCATGGTGGGTGGTCGAAAAGGGCTCTCGTTGGATAGTGGGTAATGGGTGGTCATTGAATATATGCGAGCCAAGTGGGTGCCAAGGCCAGACTCTTTCAAGGTCTTATCCCCAGTTAAGCCCAAAGCGCACCTCTTGAGGGTAGCGGACCTAATCGACAAAAACAATGGGGAATAGCTCAGCTCCATAGTAACTTTCCTATTCCTCCCGTCGACGTCGAGGTAATAATGAACATTCCCTTATGCTCCTCTTGGCCCCGGGACTCTCTAACGTGGCACCATTCTAGTTCAGGGGAACTCACAGTCAAGTCTGCATACTGGCTCATCATGAACTTCAAAGAACAAGCAATGCCGGGCTCTAGCATAGCTCTCATGAATAGATTCTGGAAAGAGCTTTGGGGTCTTCGCATTCCACCTCATATGAAAACTTTTATTTGGAGAGCATGCACGGATGCCCTTCCTTCCAAGGGCTCCTTATCACTCAAGATACACGATATGGATGCAAGGTGTGAGCTGTGTGGGTCACCCTCTAAGACAACAACCCATGCGCTACTTCATTGCCCTCATGCAGAAAGTGTCTGGACCAACACCCCATCGCTAACCTAGTCAATGCTGGTCCTTTCAGTAGCATGGTAGACGTTCTAGACGCCGTCCGACACAGCGACAAGAATGATGTTGGTGAGTTCGTTGCTATTCTATGGGCCTGCTGGAACTCCAGGAACAGTTACATATTCCATCTCACCCCTCGCATGTAGTATCCAGTGCCCTCAGTTTTGTCCAAGACTTCCAGCATGCAATGGATACCTCGACTGTGCACACGCCAGGCACAAGTACATCATGGTGTCCTCCCCCATCTGGTCTTTTCAAGCTCAATTTCGATGGAGGGAAACTAGGAGATTGGGGAAGAGGCTGGGGAGTAATTTGTGGAGACTCAAATGGCAATATCATCTTCTCCACAGCCAAGCAATCAGCAGGGTTCACGAATCCAAAACATGAAGAAGCTATAGCTTGTTATTTTGCACTACAGAAAGCCTGGGATCGAGGCCTCAACAAGATTATCGTTGAGGGTGATTGCAGCAACATTATCGG
>JAKOGI010000372.1:30000-35000 GCA_029747015.1 Carnegiea gigantea
ACTATGGCCTGCTAAACTACTCATTCTAGGATTAGGATGGATCCTTGGTAATAATATTATTTTGCTAAATTCTTATGGGGTTGTTCTTGTCTCTTTTGCATAATCTTGAGTTTACATTTGATCATCATCTACTCATGCATTTTAATACTAATGTTTAATCATGTTGATGACACTAGTTTAATTTGCTATCTCAAATGAATATTAGACCTTGTAGGCTAATATGATGATTATGTAATTGGACTTAAAATTATAATTGTTTAAATTGAATAATTTATGTTAGAAATTAGATGAGTTATGTCTAAAAAGAATAATTCATGCTAAACCACTAGGTAAATTATGTCACTTTGTAATTATAATCATCTTTTTAATTTATGACCTAATGCTTGTAGCTTAGGTTGAACAAGAGACAAATTGAATCCCCATTTGAATTAGTAATTAATATTGGCATCAAAGGTGAAATCCGAAGTCCTAGATTTTTCTCCCATTTGAATTCTCTCTACTTTGCTACTCACTCTTCTTTTGTTCCTTAAATTATATTGATAATCGAACTCATAAAATTGTGATTATTCTTTATAATCGGAAAGGTTAAGTTTAAGAATCACTATTGTTCCCCACGGGATCGACACCCCAATACTCGCTAGTTTACAATTAATCTTCTGTACTTGCAAGTAAAAAAGGTTTTAAAACATACATATAAAATCCACATCAACCTATTAATAAATCTTCCAAGGTAATTTTTTTTGGGGAATTCGATTATCGTTTCATATACACGATTTTCCCATATGTATTTATCTTAATTCCTATGTTTAACAAATATAAGTATTAGGGTATCTATTTGTCCCTAACTCTGCCCTGCTTTTCATATGTTTGTTTGATTCGAAATTTTTTTGTGTTATAACATGATCTCATGTATGTAGTGGTGGTAAAAGTTGACATGATATATTTGGTCTCTGAAAAACTTATTACCGGTTCAGCTCGAGCTGATAATTAAACAACAATTTCAACTTCAAATTTACAATACCTACACCAAGTTAGACCTAATTTAATCTAAACCCTAGCCAACAATGACTTGATGTGTAAAAATAACCCCGTCCGACGAGGCCCTTTGACACAAAATTACCTTGTTCTAAATTTACTCATTTAACAAAATGAAGAAACCAAGAATATTGAAAAGAAAAGCAAACTAATAATGTTTTTATTTTAGGTATTGTATTTTTGATATTCAGATTTATTTAGGTGGGCTTTTTTTGAAGCCAAATGAGTCACAAAAGGAAAATACAATACTTATTTAGGTACGCTTCGGAGAGGATGGATCGCGATTCATGAGGCTAAGGTGGGTGTGTAGCCGAAAGACTCTTAGGTTACATTGCCAATTTTAAAAACAAAGTAGTACTGAGAATTGAGAACTGGTCTGCATCCACCAGAAGCGAAAATGGCACGACCAACCCATCACGACCCGATAATTGGTCGGAGAAAGTTTTACAATTTCTTACCAGAAGTGTACAATACAATTGCAACTGGAAAGCACGAGTCGTCCTTATGGAGTTGTGATGCAAGTACAAGAGGCTACTCCAAGTTTTCAAACTATGCAATCAAAAAGGGGATTTGATAAGCAAACTACACGAAGCTAACAAACAGAAGAAGGGTTTCGGAGTGTGATTTGATCAATTAACACACCAACTGGTCAAGACAGACCCTATTTTATCAAACCTATACTGGCAAATGGCTATTTGCACCATCAAAGATCACTCAAGCCTTAAGTTAGTCTAATTGATTTAACCACCTATTGGTTTGCCTAATTAATTTGCACAAGGTTACTAGCCCTCGGACCTCCCTTGAGTTCGAACTATTTTCATATTAGAATCTTGGCGATCCTCTCCCACACAATAGGAAATTGACTTCACATTTGGTACAGGTCAACTACCAAAAACAAAGAATGAAAGCTCTTCAAATATTTCATCGAACAAGTGGCATGACGAAAAACTCTAACATCGCTTTAAAAAAAAAATGATTTCTGATGGAACACATTCTGTAGGAAATTTTCAAGATTCTAATGGACTTCCCAATGGATCCCCAATTGAAATTTGACTTGTTCAGAAGTGTCCATTTCTGACAGAATATTCCCTTGGGAGACCAAAATTATGTATTTTGAATTTTTCAACCAGAATGTCCAACAGAAATCTGACTTTTGCAGAAAGGTTCATACGTAGGAATTTTTGTAAATTATTTTCTTAAGATTTTCCAACGAAATTCTGATGCAATATTCCGCTACATTTGAATTTTGATTTCCACCAGATTTTTCCACTGAATTCCATCGGAAAACAAGTTATACATAGAGGGTTCCGAATCGAGAACCTCATTTCGCAATTTTAAAGGGTGAGAAAAGAAAATAGTAGTGCTAGCCTTCCTTCCAAAGCACTAGTACCCAAACAGCTCCTCTTCCTACTCCATATTATACCACCACTCCAGAAGTTTTTCTCATCCTCATATTTTGAACCAAACACTGCCGCTAACACTACCACTTTCTCCTCCATTCCTGTTAGCTGAAGCCTCCCTCTCCCCCCCCCCAGCCGACAGCCACCAAACGTCATCCAGCTTATGTTCCGCCCAAGACCACCGCTGAAACCACCTTACCGTCGTTGCTCCTTCTCCTTTTTTCTTCAATTTGTAATTTCTTTCTATTGTTTTTATTTCAAATGGTACTAACCTTTAAGATTTGGGTTGTGATGCATCCATTAAGCTGAGTATCATGTTGATATTGTGAACATCAATATTTAATTTTTTTTGTTTGTTAGTTTTGTTCTCGATTAATTGGTTGTAGATAAAGAGTGCATACGGTGGTTGCGATAATAAAGTAAGTTTTTGTTCATTAATTGGTTTTTATTCTGAAAATAAAGTTATTACTATAACTTTTTAGTTTTTTTTTAAATAGTTGGTTGATAATTAGGTTATATACTTTTATATATACTAATGTTTTAAAAAATCTTTTGTTATAAATTTGAAATTTTGGACAGAAAGTAGTAATCCATCGGGATTTTCATTTCAAAAATTTAAAAATATTTGCCGATGAATTGCTGAATCCGTCACGACAAAATTTTCTAACAGCTGATGGAAATGGTACGGCCACCATTAGAATTCCATCACAAATATATTCGGAGGGAATTTGTGAGTTTTTAAAAACAACTTCCTGACGAGTGTTATTCATATGCTTGTTCTTTGGAAAAACTTATTAGAACATCATTTTTCCGATCGAAATGTTACCTTTTTCGATCAGAAGTTCTACTAAAAACGGATAATTTTTGGCGCTGTAAATTACAAGGAAAAATTACGTATGCACTACAAGATTCCGGTTTAATTGAGACCGGAATTTGGAGACCGAAATCAAAATCGGTCTCCGATTTAGTTTTGATACCGAAATCAGATACCGAAATATGTGGTATCAAATTACTTTCAATTTAGAGACCGAAAATTTCCATGCGGTCTCCACTTGAGACCAAAATAAGTTTCGGTCTCCGATTTTGGAGACCAACACAATTATCGGTCTCAAATTTGAAATCTTTGGAGACTAAATTATTACCGGTCTCAGATTTCGAGACCGAAATCTAAACCCGGTTTCAATTAGAGACCAAGGGATTTCGGTCTCTAAAATGGTTCAGCATTCCAGAAGGATCTGGGCATTTCAGAGACCGAAATCCCTTTATTGGCCTCAAAATAAATTTGGAGACCAAATCGTTCGGTTTCCAAATGCAATAATTTCAGAGACCGAAATTTAGATTTGGTCTCCATATGAGACCAATAACATATTCGGTCTCTAACCAGGTAAACTTTTTTGTATTATTCGGCCTCAGCTTTAGAGACCAAGTGGAAAAGAGGGTCTCCATTAGAGACCAATGTACGTTTCGGTCTCCAAAACAGTGTTCTGTTCATCACTGTTTTGGAGACCAAAATCCAACTTCGGTCTCCAGTTGAGACAAAACTAGCTTCGGACTCTGATTTAGAGACCGTTTGGGATTTTCGGTCTCTAGCTTCGTCAGAAATTCAGATCAAATCTCCATTTCTGAATCGCGCTCTCTACCATTTCTCCACCTTCCCGCTATCATCTTCGTCCTCTCTGCTGTCCGCCATCTCCCTCCCTCCAGTCACTCACTTCGTTCCGCCTTCAACCTGCTCTGTGGCCTTCGCTGCTTCGACGCACCGGCAATCGACGAAGGTATGGCTCCCATCTCTGTCCCCTTAGCTGATATACGCCGCATTGTGTTTGTTCTCCTCCAATTTGTGTAGCATCTTCCGAATTCAGTTGCTGATTTCATGATTCTGGGGTTGGTTTGTGTGTTCGTACGATTCCCCCTCCCTCTGTGTTGCTTCGTGTGTTTGTTCCCCTCCAATTCGTGTGTGTTGCTTCGTGTATGATTCCCCCTCCCATTCCTGTGAAGTGTTTCATCTGGTGACTGAAAGTGCATTGCACGCCAGGTGTTTGGTAAAATGTCTCACTTGTGATTGGTGAATTGCATAGACTTGGTCTCGACTATTGACAATTTTAGGAAGCCATGACAGCAACAACACATGCTGCGGAGCAGCTACACAACCCAAAGTATAATGGGAATTACGAAAGACGCACTGATTTGTGGTCAAAGGAGCGAGAATGGAAGAAAAATGAGGGAAATCTGCTATTAAAGCGAAAACCCAAAAGAAGAAGTCTCAAAAACCCAAATTCATTCTAGGCAGAATCCTCACAAGTCTAACACAGTATTTCATGAACCTAATAGAAACCGTATTTGATCGATAGATTACACATGCAATTAGATATAGTGGAAAAACAATTTTGTCATACTTGCGTATGAACAATCTGTCAGTAAAAGCATGTACTTTTGAAAGCATGGTATAATCCATTTTGTGATTCAACAATGTGTATTCAATTCTTATAGCCACCATTTATACTTGCTAACCTTGGGGGTTCAAAGTCGCGTGTCCCTTATAATTGGGGTCTAATTTGAAAGTTT
>JAKOGI010000372.1:40000-127500 GCA_029747015.1 Carnegiea gigantea
TCCATCAGGAGATGATCCACCAAAACCCTCGAGTTCGGGTCGAGAATGTGTGGGGAAATTATGAAGAACAATTTCCGGAATGGTTCAAAGCGAACGTACGTTTTGGCACAATGTGATTTGCTTACGGGGGTTTACGTATTTGTATTATGTTGCGATACTGACAACATCTTCGCCAAATTTTAGGCTACGACGTCCATGCAGGTGTTGCAATCCAACGTTGACGACGACATCCTCAAAGCACTTGCCTATGGCCCTAAAAGGCATGTTTGTCGTTGGGATCATTACTACGTCAATGGTTTCAACTTCCACGCATACGAATATGGGAAAAACAAGGCCACAATGAACTATGGTGTTTGCGTCAAAGGAACGGATGGAAGGGAATATTATGGAGTGCTACAAGATGTCATCGAGTTGCACTATGTTGGGGATATTCGTTCCTATAAGACAATATTGTTTAAGTGTGAGTGGTATGACTGCATTAACGGTGTTGATGTCCACGACACGTACAAATTGGTTGATGTGAATCACACAAAGAGATATCCCAAGTACGATCCATTCGTCCTTGCCAGTCAGGTCACCCAAGTGTGCTTCGTGCCTTATCCTATGAAGGACAACACTAAAAAGGATTGGTGGGCAGTGGTCAGAATGAAAGCGAGACCTATAGTTGATGCCCCCGAAGAGGATGCACCATTCCAAGTGGATGATTTAGCCAACCCGCCTAATGTAGCAGATGTTGATGTGCACGAAGATGTTGGCATCGAAGAAGAAGCGGAGAATGAAACGGGTGACACTGATGAGGATGAGGAGGTTGAGGGCGTCGACGATGGCTCTGAAGTTGCATCGCTTGACGGGTTACTAGATGAAGACGACGATACCGTCGACGACGATGATGGGGGCGACTTCACCGAGTCAATGTTGAAGTAGAGCAATTCGATGTGACGAAGCCGCAGTTTGCGTCTTCGTAACATGGACCTTGTGTTACGTACGTCAAATGTGTTTAAACTGTATGGTCAACATGTACTACTATATGTGATGTTTACTATGAAACCTGCATTCACACCGTACTGTATTCATGCATGTTGTCAGACTCAGAACGCAATATCGTACATTGCTAATGCTATACTATTTACTGGTGTTTGGCATACGTTTTTCGTACTTATATGCATGCATGCACTTCTCTGATTGATTTCCATGACATGGTGTAGGAGTAGGTCAGCATGGACGGGGCGAGCGGAGCCATTACCCAGTACGACTCCTAGGAGACGCAGCCTCCGGAGTTCCCGATAGAGGGCGATAGCGCTACATTCACACGGGTCCACCTTGTGCCTAACACGGACAAGTGGTAAGCATCAGTAACTTTCACAATTCGTAAGTCCGGGACGTCATACGATTTCCTTCAATTTGTGCGCACTGTTGTATCGCAGGTTTGGTGATCGAGATGTCGCACGAGCCATCTCCGAGACCATTCGTACATACTACAAGGATGCTTTCACGTGTTGGCGGGACGCCCCTGCGGACCACAAGCGGTTTTGGTGGAATTGTTTTAAGGTAAGGATGGTACACTTTGCAATATATGTAAACTGGCTTTGTTTCCCCCTTTTGAGTATGCGTATTTATGTTCGTACATATACGTATAAATGTATAATGAGATTGTGATGCCCGATTTTGTGTAATGTAAACCCCCAATAATCCAGATGTGTGATCCGTTGGAATGTGTAGTTGGTTTACTCCGGGCGTGTGGCCCGTTGAGCGTGGGAATGTGTGTTGTTATTTTATTTATTGCAGGGAGTTAATGTGTGGCTTTTAGCCAGGGAAATGGTCAATTTTCAGGCGGAACTCTGTCCGTTTCTTTCGAGGTATATATTTATATGTGTGTGTGTGTGTATGTGTATATATATACATACACATATATATATATATATATATATATATATATATATATATATATATATATATATATATATATATATATATATATATATATATATATATATATATATATATATATATATATATATATATATATATATATATATATATATATATATATATATATATATATATATATATATATATATATATATATATATATATATATATATATATATATATATATATGTATGTATGTCTACGCATGTGTACACCCATACATAAACCCGCATATGCACATACCTGTACACGTAGACGCGTATACATATAAACGCGTGTACATATATACGAATATGCGTTTCTTATGTTCATACAGAGAAGAATACATGTGGAATGAGTTGGATGTCCTCTTTATTTCGAATGTCATCCCCAATAATCCGGATGTGTGATCCGTTGAAATGTGTAGTTGGTTTACTCCGGGCGTGTGGCCCGTTGAGCGTGGGAATGTGTGTTGTTATTTTATTTATTGCAGGGAGTTAATGTGTGGCTTTTAGCCAGGGAAATGGTCAATTTTCAGGCGGAACTCTGTCCGTTTCTTTCGAGGTATATATATATGTATGTGTACGCATGTGTATACATATACATACACCCGCATATGGACATACCTGTACACGTATACACACGTATATAAACACGTATGTTACTAATTCATTATTGTGACTTGCATGTGCAGGAACGATTCACATGGGATCCTGAGCATGAGGACTTAGTGAGAAGGGAATGGCAGCAGAAGGTACGGGTCAGACTGAAGGATATAGTGCACAAGACCTCCAAGGACCCTCCAGAGAAGATCATTCATTGGATGACTGATGGTATTCGCACTGCAATGAAGACCAAGAGGGACACAGATGAGGATTTCAAGAGGCGATCGGAGAGAAACAGGAAGAACAAGGTAGAGGGGCCGAAGGCAAAGATTGGGCACAGTCAGGGGTCTATATCTGCAACAATGTGGGCTCAGAGACTGGTATGAAACAGTTACATGCTGTAGTGAAATATATTATCTTCACTTTGAAAAGTTGCCCATGTGGAAATAAATATGTGTATGTGACAGGCGAAGCAACTGGGAAGAAGACTTCGGCTGCTGAGTTATTTGTCACCACTCATTCCAAGGTTGACGAGAGTGGTCACCGCATTTGGTGCGATGAGTACGCTCAGAGTGTGTATGTAAGTATCCCATCTATCCCATCATTATCCAAGCTTCGTTCACTACGTAGATATCTGAAATGTACGCATATGTAACTTGTTTGCCTTCCTGATTTGTTTGAAACGATACAGGACAAATATGAGCAGCTGAAAGAGGGAACTGATGTGCAAGTCGGTTCCGCAGCAGATGATCACCTGTTCTTCAAGGCAAGTGGAGGCTGGAGTGACAAGGGCTCCATATACGGACTTGGAAGAGAGGGTGCAGCCGTGTTTGAGAGACCGATCGCGTGTAGGCGTAGTGGCGGCAGCACTTCCTCCGCATATTCTTCTCCCATAGTAACCCAGCTCCAAGATCAGTTGCAAACGACACAGAATGAGCTGCAAACGACTCAGGCTCGACTTCATTCGACAGAGGAGGAGCTGAGGAGTACTAGGGAGGAGTTGAGTAGTACTAGGGAGGAGTTGAGTACTACTAGGGCGGAGTTGGAAGCTACCAGGAAGGAGATGGATGTGCAACGCATTGGGCTGCTGGAGCTTAATGCTCGGTTTGATAGCTTTTCAGCACTGCTTGGCCACCCCACCCGTGCCGACAACTCTCAGGCATCGTCGTAGATGTAGGTATGTGTAGATGTTCATGTTAATTGTAAATTCGGCTATGTGTAGATGTAGGCAGCGTCGTACTCTGTCACATTGTAATTTCATGCATATGACCGATGGAACTCTGTAATTGTTGTGTTCGTGGAATGCGAAATTCTGGATATTTTGGTGCTATTTGTGTAATCTCGATTTAATTTAGAGATGCTCAACTACATGGTATGTATATAGCAAACAATATGCCCAGGTTGGAGACCGAAATTGGTATTCTGGTCTCTGTTAGAGACCGAGATGCAAGTTTGGTCTCCAACGCAGGCTAGCAGGAACCTCAGCCTGTGTTGGAGACCAACATGAAAATCGGTCTCCAATTGAGACCGGACACCCGGTCTCCAGTGGAGACCGACACAATATGTTTGGTCTCAGATTGAGACCACATATATTGGTCTCCAATTGAGACCAACAGTTTTGGTGTCAATTAGAGACCATGTAGATTTGGTCTCTAATGGAGACCACGGAAGTTGGTGTCAATTCGAGACCAGCCAACTCGGTCTCTGTTAGAGACCGACATTCCTGGACTCTAATTGAGACCAGAACGTTTGGTCTCAATTAGAGACCGGCTTATTTTTGGTCTCAGATGGAGACCGGATTTGCTTGGTCTCAGTCAGAGACCGGTAACCTGGTCTCAATTAGAGACCGGCACATTTGGTCTCAATTAGACACCACTATGCGCTTTTTGGTCTCTAAATTTGAATTGCTACCAAAGGTTTAGAGACCGAAGATTTTCGGTCTCTGTTTGGTCTCTAAAATTATTTAGAGACCGGCTTGCCTCAGTTAGAGACCGAAAGACTTCGGTCTCTAACTGGGCGCTTTCTTGTAGTGATGCTTGGACCTAATATAAGGCTAATATGTCATTGAAAGAATAACCCCAGCCAACAAAAGCAAGTTACAAATTATCACACACACACGCAATGAAAGTAAAAAGAATCGATGTTGCAGTTTAACTAACAAGCATGAAATAGGGAAATAATCTAATCTAACATGGACTAAACTAACTAATAAACACAAAATCACAATGAAAACCTAACACTAAACAAAATATAAATTAGCATTAATCTAGCAATATCAACAAGCACTAAACATAAATAGACAGAGCAAAAGAGAAAACTTAGCCTTTTGATGCTTGAAAACGCCAAAATCCAAATCTAGTATACAATAATGTCAACTAAAATATTCTAAATTAATGTAATGTAATGCCACTAATGGGGTTTAAGTCGCTAATCCACTCTATAAGAGTACAGAACTTAAAATTAAACCCATGCTAAGAAGCTCCCCAAAACTCGAGGCAAAATTAGCTTATACAAGCAACAAGGCTCAGGCATTCATTGCAGCACACGGGATACGATCGTTCCACCCCTTAAAAACAAGGGCAAAACTGTAGGGAAACTACAGAGAGGTTAGACAGTGTCTCTAGACACTGGTAGACAGTGTCTCTAGATACAACCATGTTAGTTTGACATTGGTAGGGTACATCATCTCTCTTAGTCTATTGTTTTTACTTCAATTTTGGGTGATGCCATGCCTTCTCTGTTGGAGTAATAGCACCCTAAAAGGGTGTTCACTTACTCTCTCTATCTCTTTTGTTATCCCACATGAAACTTTTGGGAGTAGTTTGAAGAGTTCATATATCCAACTCTCCTTATACTTGCTGAATAAGAGGAAGCCATGTTTTAAGGGGTTGAGGGGACTTGGGCTGCCACGTGCTGCCACCGCCCGCCCGTCCGGTCTGGGCAGGGCTCGGTGCGGGTCATGGGCTGTGGGCTTGGGCCTTACTGATTATATTTTTAGATGAATTTTCTTCGAACTGTTTGCATACAAGCTGTCGTAAACCTAACGGTTAGCTTGACTGAGTCTTCCTCCATTGTTGCTTCAATTACCATGATCCTCTCCCTATCCCAAATTTTCACCCCCAATTTACTCCCTTTTTAATGCTATTCAACAGCAATTTTTTCAATCAGACTATTATATAAAGAGCTCTTCTGCAGCTGTGAAAGATACACAAAAACATAGAAACCTTCTCTCCTCTTCTCTTCCTCCTTCTCTTCCTGGGCAACAGATGCTTCTCCCTCGAGTGCACGAGTGAGAAGCTCGCAGTTTTAAACCTTAGGGAGCTTTTTCACTTATCGATTTGTACTTGAGTCGGACGAATTTAGCTTTCAGGTCAGTGGTCTCATCCACGACACAGTTTTTTTCTCTGTCCTCACAGCAGCCATTACACTAACTATTCCAACAATCTGAAAGCTAAATTCAATGGCTGCAGCGCCGAAAACTCTCCCAAAACTTTACAACACTGAACCTCTTTATGGAACCAATTACAGACATTGGTCCCAAAAACTGCTCTTCTGTTTTGAACAACTTGAGATCGATTATATTCTCACCACTGACCTTCTTGATGAAACAACAACTGATGCTGAACCTTCTACTCATGTTGTTCCTAAAACACCCTCCATCCCACTTGATGACGCTTCCAAGAAGAAACTTGAAAAGGACAACAAATTGGCTCGTAATTATTTACTGAACAATATGTCCAACCCTCTGTTTGATCTATTTGTAATCCTCAAATCTGCAAAGGCCATATGGACCAAATTGGAAGCGAAATATGGTTTAGACAACGCCGAAAAGAAAAAGTACATCGTCGGTAAGTGGCTGCAGTTCCAGATTATGGATGACAAACCGATCATGGAACAACTTTATACCTACGAGAATCTACGTGCTGAGGTTCTGGCAGAAGGCATGAAGATGTGCAAGATTCTTCAAGCCAACATGTTGATTGAAAAGTTTCCACCATCTTGGAGCACTTACAGAAACCATCTCAGGCACAAGAAGAAGGATTTCACGCCATAGGAACTAATCAGCCACATGCAAATTGACGAGGCAAACCGGCTGAAAGATGAGATGTCCTCTCTTTCATTAAATTTTGTTAATTCTAACTTAGTTGAATTTGGTATGCCAATGAACAAAGACAGGTTCACAGGCGAAGGAAAGAAATTCCAGAAGTCAAATAATAGTATCAGAAACCGGAATGCTGTTAACAAGAAAATTCGGAAGCCCAAGGTAGTGTGTTATGTGTGTGGCAAGCCTGGACATAAGGCCTATCAATGCAATCAGTGAAAAGGGTCAATTCAAGCCAAGCAGAAGTCCACGGTACATCCTGCCAATATTGCTGAAACCAAGGACAATGAAATCATATGTGCAGTTAACACCCTGTAGGCAAATCTAGTACACAACCTGACAGAATGGATTCTGAATTCTAGAGCTTCAAGACCCTTCTGTGCCAACAGAGAACTCACGGTCGACTTTGAAGATGTTGCTGAAGGGCAATGCGTCTACATGGGTAACTCATCTACAGTTGCTGTCAAGGGTAAAGGGGAGGTTTTACTTAAGTTTGCTTCTAAAAAACTATTGTCTTTAAGTAATGTCTTGTTTGTCCCTTCCCTTCATAGAAATTTAGTTTCTAGTACCCTTCTTGGTATTGCTAGCCTAAAGATTGTGCAAGAAGCTGGTAAAGTTGTTATCATGTGAAATAGGGACTTTGTTGGGAAGGGGTATCGTAGTGGGGGGCTACTTATTCTGAATGCTGCTGCGCATGTTAATAATAAAACTGCTGTCAATTCTGTTTATATTGCTGAGTGTGCTGATTTGTGGCATGGTAGGCTTAGACATATTAATTTTGCTTCATTGAAAAGGCTTAGAAACATGCGATTAATTCCAAATGTAAATATTGAAAGTTGTTCTAAGTGGCATGGTAGGCTTAGAAACTTTTGGGCGTGGCTTGAAGAGTTCATATATCCCACTCTCCTTGTGCCTGTTGAATTATTGGAAGCTATGTTTTAAGGGAGTTGAGGGGACTTGGGCTACCACACGCGTGCGCGCCGCCTCTGCCGCCCACCCGTCCGGTCTGGGCTGGGCGTGGCGCGGGCCGCAGGCTGTGGACTTAGGCCTTACTGATGATATTTTTAGAGGAATTTTCTTCGGACTGTTTGCATACAAGCTGTTGTAAACCTAACGGCTAGCTTGAATGAGTCTTCCTCAATTATTGCTTTAGTTACCATGATCCTTTCCCTATCCCAGATTTCCGCCCCTAATGTACTCCCTTTTTAATGCTATTCAACAGCTCTTTTCTCAATCAGACAATTATATAAAGAGTCTTTCTGCAGCTGTGAAAGATAAACAGAAACATAGAAACCTTCTCTCCTCTTCTCTTCCTCCTTCTCTTCCTGGACAACAGACTGCTATACTCCATAGCTTCTCCCTCAAGTGTATGAGTGAGAAACTCGCTGTGTTAAACCTTGGGAGCTTTTTCGCCTTATCGATTTACACCTAAGTCGGGAGAATTTAGCTTTTAAGTCAGTGATCTCATTCACGACACAGTTTTTCCTCTGTCCTCACAGCAGCTATTACACCAACTATTCCAATATTCTCAAATCAAGTTGAAGTCAGCTCAAAATATATAAATAATCTTTGGTTAAGTTTTAATCGCTTTGCTTCAAATTTGCATCGTTTGTCGGATCTGATTTATTACCTATAAAAGTAAATAAAAGCAAATAAAAACCTAAAATCATACTATTTTTGAATTAAGATTTGTGATTAAGATATATAAAACAGGAAGTATCTACGTATATTGAACAATAATATCCAACCTAACAGTGATCCGGTCCGAGAGGTTAACTCTAATACAAATTGATCAGAAACATTAAAAAACAAGAAATGATCCGAACCCATAGGACTAAATCCAATTCTGACCAAATTGACCAAATCACGGCCACCACTAAATTCTCTATGACATGCTTTAAAAAAGGTCTCTTAGCATTGGAAAATTCGACCCTATAAAAATGGCACCCTTTCGTTGTGAAATGTTATTATCTGTTCTTTCGATCATTAGTTGGCATAAAACTTGTACAAATATAGACTTTAAAACTTATATCATACTTCTAAGATCATATACTTTCATAAGTTATATCAATGCCACATATTAAAATTTGTCTATATAACAAATACATGTTGAAAAATATGTATACTTGATAAGTGAGAATACACACTCCTATATATATGATATACATTATCTAGTGTATCTTGTATTAGGTTTTTTTGGTTTATCATTTGTTTTTTTGGGGGGGGGGGCTGTTAATCCTTCATATAAATCAACTAGAGTCAAATTATACTTTGATCTATAAGGGGATGGAGTTTGACCTTCCATCAGAAATTTTCTTTGTATCCACAAAACTTACATCTGAAACTTTAATTTATTTTAGGGGGGAAAAAGTATGAAATCATGTTGAACCAACTTATAATCCCGGCTTTGGAAGGAAAGATTCGTATCTCCTGGCAAATTCATAATATAATCAAGGATATTCATACGTGGAGAGACCAAGGCATACAAATTTTCAGCAATCATGTGTTCAGAGAGGCGAAGATGACAGCAAACTGCTTGGCTAAATGCTGTCATCCTATTACTAACTCATTTTCTTCTAATGTGTGTTATTCACCACCTCTTAGGGCAATTTTAGTTGAGAAAGTAGTTAGGTGTACTCTTACAAGAAGAGACGCCTAATATTATTATAATTATCTCTTTTTTTACCCTTGTTTTTTAAAAAAAAAAAATCCTTATGTTCATAAGTTGTATCATTTCCAAACTTCTCCCCCGCCACCCAAAAAAAACATGTGTCCTTAGGAAATTTTTGATGTTTTGAAGAATAAAAGTTCAACAAAACAATAAGAACTAAACTTATGTAACAATATAATATCAACAATGTAGACATGTGCACCCTCTAGAATACTTAGACAATCTTGAAGACAAAGCATTGAATTGTGGACCCAGATTAGATGGGGAGTTATTTTATTTTTCTTCGACAAATAATAAGTGTACATACAAGCAATTGAATTCATTAAAAAAAAAAAAATTCCTTGCCAAGTAATGTTCATAGAAAATTTTCATGAGAGAATCTATCAATATTAGATTTTCAAAAACTCTATTCTTGCTAATAAAAAGTATAATAAAAGTCTACCAACATATAATGATAACTTGATTTTAATTTTATTATTAAAACTCCTATTTACATAGTGATATTTTATTATTAAAACTCCTTTTGCATCTTTGTGAAATTTTTTATGTGTATTTATATCACATAGATACCTTTTAATATGTAAGCGCTGACGTGACTATAAAAAAAATATACTTCTATAAATATGATATGAATTTTGATATTAAAAAATTATTTATTTATTCTTATAAAGAAAAGTATATACTCTCAAAAATATCTCAAAAATATAATATATTTGTTTTACTGAATATTGTTTTGGATAACATAGTAAACAAATACATCATACACCACAATTAATAAAGAATATATTTTTCTCACACAGCGATAGAATCATAGAATATGCATGATTTCGAGGGCATTCCAGAACTGGCCATCAACTTCTTCTGATGATGCTCATCGATATGCTTGTGTTACGGCGTCAATTATTATCCAATTCTCATCAACAATAAAATTCATTATCTTTTGCGATTTTTAGGGCATCTATTGTCGCCCAAAATCACTCATTCTTCCTTTAAAAAAATACTAGTGTTACTTTCTGATTAGGTTTTATGCTGGTGATTAATTAAGGCTTCTTCCCTGTATTACTTTTTAAAGGTATTTCAAAGAATGAGTCTGGTTATCAAATGATTGAACAACCGGAAGTAATTTATTTTTATGAGATGGATCTCTTGAGTTTTCTGCATGGCATAAATTGCGTTCTATTCTACTGCTCTATTAATTTGACAAAAAGATGAACAGGTTTTGTTTTGTTTTTTGCTTAATTAAAAAATATTACAGGACTTATTATAACAGGTTTTCTTCGGCTTATTATCAATTAAAACCCTTTTTCCTTCTCATCCTTTCCCATAGGAAAAAAATCGTAGTTGCTTGACTCGCTTCTACGTTCTCTTAATAGTTGATACGGACATTAATTAGTCATAGCTATCGGTGATAAGTCCCAATATTCTCCTCTTTTAACGTCCTATTTAGTTTACAAATAGTTTTATTATTAGTAGGTTTATACCTTTTTTCAATTAATTCTTTAAGTTTTGCGAGGGTTAATGTTCCTATTTGATATGGGTTTTGTCTTCTCGCCTTGGTGTGAGTTTTGACTCGAGTTTTTCTACTTGTCTTGGTGTGAGTTTTCGTAGATCTGGAGATATTGGATCGTGGAAGATCGTTGGATTTTATTGTATGAGTCTTGCTTGTTTTGAATAGATGTAAATTGACAATGAAATTTCATATGACTGTATCATGACGTTTTTCTTTTCAAACGTAACGTATCACGCATGTAAAATAGATATCTGCTCCATCGAGTTATGCTGTAACTCATCAACATTCGGGAAAAGCATAATTACATTGAAGATTGCAGTTAGTGGCCAATAGGAAAGTACAACTTTAGAGCTATGGCATATTTATCATAAATTTTTGGAGATAAAGATTTATTTCATTATTTTAGATGCAGCCATGTTAGATGATTTTTATTATAGATGGTGTATGAGTTTTGATTAATAAATCTCTCTTCTTCGATAAAGAAACAAGTATTCTTCTCTCTAAAGTTAAATTTAAAAAGCCTCATTTCTCTCCTTTCTAGCTCTCAAAAACAAAAAGGAAAAAATCAGGATTTTTATTTGATGATGTTCTATGAGTGAAATCATTCTAATTCACATTGAAAAATTTAATTCTCCCTGTTATTAATCTACTGGATCTAATTAGAACTTGTTTTTAAAATTTTCATTCTCATAGTATAACTAACTTTTAACCACAACCTTTTGCATGTCATTATAATATATGTGAAAGTTTTGTATGTATGTGTCAACATAAATAATACAAACTAGGACTCCTAGTCGCGTGGGCCCATTCCTCCCAAAAACCTTCCCATGATATTAGAGCCCTAGAGCTCTCAAACCCTAGCCTCCTTATAAGCACCAAACCCTAGCGTATTGCTCACTCCACCGCCGCAATTATGACAGCCCGACCCATTCCCGGCCTGCAGACAGTTACCTATAACAACTTCAAGGATAATCGGCTGGCCTCACATATCACCACAAGCTTTTGTTGTCTGTTTCATACTCGCTCACATGTTGCGTGGGAAACTTCTTATGAATCACCCATCGTAAGATTTCTCAAAAAAAACGTGCTTAACTATGAAGTTCTTAAGAGTGGGATCCCGAAAAAGAAGATGCACCTTTAGTGATGTTAGTAGTTACTTCGATCCTTTTAAGTCACATTCGAGGTATTACAATCACGTCCACTTGAAGCGCACAACGTTCGACTTACATGTCCTCCCGACTTGCGGTGTAATCCAGAATTTTTGCCCCGCTAGGTGACTGGCCGTTGTTATCCTGTCCACTAGTGCAGGTCACGGTCGCAGCTCAGCTCTAATGCCATTTATAAAGCGTCGGCCCCTTCCCGAGCCGTTGACAGTTACCTAGAATGACTTTATGGATGATTGACTGACCCCACAAATCACTACATGCCATTCCGACATGCTTTATTCTCGCTCACACGATGCATGTGAAACTTCCGAGGAAGTCACCAATCCTAAGATTTCTGCATAGTCAGCAAGTGCGCTTAACTATAGAGTTCTTAAAAATGAACTCCCTAAAGGAATGTGTAGCTTTGGTAATAGAAGTAGTTACTTCCATCCGTTTAAGTCACATTCGGTGTGTTTCAGGACTTGTCTATCTCAAGTGTTTTTCGATACCCTTGCGGTTCATCGAGGACCATATCAATGCCCACACCATCTTGCTTCAGTATTACGACACCCATTATCTGTACTGAGGCCACAGCGGGGTTCTTGACTAAAGCTCTTTAGTCCATCTCCATGGGTGAGCACTCTCATATCGATGACGTATCCTCTTCTCATTACCAGCAGTCGTGCTTCTCGATGGCGTCACACTAGGCCCTCTTACTTGCTTTAATCCCTAAGACCACTTCCATGGACGATGTAACCCCCCTTGTCTTCCTTTCATAGTAATCTTGGCTGGCTATCTTTGAGCGGCACCTCGGTATCACCGTTGAACCTAGTAAGTATTACGGGACATTGTTAAGTGCTTAAAATGTTCGTTATTTTCCATGCTCAACTCCTTGAGTCCCGTGCTGACATGTTTAACAAGGTCTTGCCTGTCTAGCAGTTTCTCTTTTTAAAATCCAATTTGTCTATGGATCCCATCATCTAGATTGATGGGGCTTAATATTGGGTATTGTGAGTATTATTGTAATTTTTGTGTATGTGTTACTATATATAATACATACTAGGACTCCCAGTCACATGAGTCCATTCCTTCCAAATCTCTTCTGAATCTTTTAGTTGAATGTATTAGTTTTATCTTGTCTATCTGTCATGGGCACTTCTCTGCATAAACTGCCTACAAGGAAAGACGATAATACATTGTGTTGCCCTCTAGAAGCTAAGACTTGCTCCTGACCATGGTTGTTAGAGAAATATTGTAAATATCTTTTAAGTTATCACTTTTGCTAAATCATATAGGATGTGGATTCTAGTTTCCTATACCATGTAGGACTCTTGTGCTTCAAGCTAGGGTTAGAGATTGATTAATATGATGACTCTTCGTAATATAAAGATGGGCATATGCTGTGAATGATAGAGATAGAAATATATTGAAAGCCTTGTGTATCCAATTACGATTTCTTTATGGTATCAGAGCATTCCTATCAAACCTTTAAAAAAAAACACACAGAGGCATAAACCCTAATCCACGGCATAGGCAAAGACAATGAGACAAAGAACAAAGTCGACACCTTTGTCATCACACCCCAATCACCCTATTATCTATCTCCATCTGATTCTCCTGGGAATCTCATCACCGCTATCAAGTTCGATAAGAAAAACTATGATCTTTGGGAGCAAGCTGTGAGAATAGCTTTGAGAGCTAAGAATAAACTTGGTTTCATTGATGAAAAGTTAACCCAGCCTGAGATAAATGAAGGAGACGAAAACTTGGCTATAGCTAATGCTTGGGAGATGGTCAATTCTGTGATAACCTCTTGGATTATGAATGCGATTGACCCTAAACTCCATGCAAGTGTAGCTTATGCCAACTTCGCCCATGCAATGTGGGAAAATATCAAGAAACACTATTCAGTGCCCAGTGTGCCAAGAATACACAAATTGAAAGCCGAAATTACGTCTTGCCAGCAAGGTAATATGGAGGTAGTCGAATTCCTAGCAAAACTTATGAGTCTTTCGAACGAGCTTGGAAACTACGTATGTGTACCCGAGTGCAAGTGCTGGGCTGCCGAGAAGATGCTCAAGATGGCGGAGAATGACAAGGTACATCAATTCTTGATGGGGTTGGATGACGATGCGCACTCCACTGTTCATAGTTAGATTTTGGCCCTTGACACCTTGCCAACCTTAAACAAGATCTTTAATATGGTGCAGCAAGAAGAGGCTCACAAAAGAGTCATGACCAATCGTGATGGAGTTGCAGCCCATGATGGAGTCGCAGCCTTTGTTGTGAGTCACCCCAGAACAGCCCAACAATCAAGAGACAAGCTAACATGCTGACATTATGGAAAATGCGATTATGAGGAGGCTGGATGTTTTGAATTAATAGGCTATCCACTTGGGTGGAGCTCTGGGGGAGGACGCGGTGGACGCAGTAGAGGACGCGGCGGCAGAGGAGGAGGTCACACGACAGCTAGCCAAGGATGTGGAATGTCAAGGGAGATGGCTCACGCAATGCAGACGAGCCACGGCACTGGAGGAATCGAGGACAACAGCAATGGCATCACGGAATTTACTCCCGAATAAGTGCAGAAAATTTTGAGCTTAATTGAAACACTTAAGTTGACCCATGAGAGGCTTTCAGGTAAAGATTCGTGGTTACTTGGTAGTGGCGCATCGTGCCACATGATCGGAAATATAAGTACGCTACAGGAGGTGTATGACATATTGCCCATTGAAGTCAAATTGCCCAATGGGCATATACCTTGGCAACCAAAAGAGGGCTTGTCTATTTGAATTCTAATATTACGCTAAAGGATGTACTTTTTGTGCCAAAATTAAATTGTAATCTCATATCAATTGGGTAGCTGATTGAAGATTTAATCTGTACCATCACATTTACTAATAAACTTTGTGTAATACAGGACCTTGCTTTGAGGAGCCCGATTGGAGTGGGTGAGCCGAAAAGAGAGGTTTACTACTTCGAGGACAAGGCAGCAGCAGGAATTCAAGTTAACAAGGTTTCTTCATATGAGCTTTGACATAAACGTTTGGGTCATCCTTCTAGCCAGGCATTATCTAAGCTTTCTAGTAGCATTAATAAGATTTTTAGTGGCCACAAAGAAGATCTATGTGATGTGTGCTTACGTGAAAAACAAACTCGTTTATCTTTTTCAATTAGCGACAATATAGCATTGAATAAATTTGATCTTATTCACTGTGATATTTGGGGAGTCTATCGTGTTAAAGTCTTCTGTGGTGCACACTATTTTTTGACCATTGTTGATGATGTTAGTAGAGGAGTATGGGTGTACTTAATGAAAGACAAAAGTGAAACCTCTCAACTTGTTAGAAATTTTTGTCATATGCTCAATACCCAATTTGATGCAAAGGTGAAAATTATTAGAAGCTAGCGACAATGGTCGTGAGTTCACTTCAGAACCTATGAAAAGTTTCTATAGTGAACAAGGAATTATTCATCAAAAAGGTTGTGTCGATACTTCTCAACAAAATGGAAGAGTTCAGCGGAAACATCGACATATTATGAATGCAGCATGAGCATTGCGGTTTCAAGCAAATCTTCCCATTGAATTTTGGGGAGAATGTGTGCTAACCACAGCCTATCTAATTAACAGGACACCCTCTACAATCCTTCACAAGAAGAACCCCCATGAGGTTCTCTTTGGTGCTAAGCCTATTTATGACCATATCAAAATCTTTGGATGCCTATGCTATGCACACGAACTACAAAGACAAACTATTAACCAACATAAGGTTTTTACACTATAGTAAAAACAATTCACCATGCAATCTGCATCTCCATCTACTGAAGATTTCAATACACAACTCTAAAAATAAGCATACACTGTATCAGTGTTCATCCATCCAGATTTCCTTACTCAACTTATTCTCTTCCGCTGGTTTACTAGCATGAAGACGATTCTCTGAGCATTTGCCTAAAACAAAATATGAAAAACATTTTGAACTATGAGCCGAAACTCAGTACATGTATTCCTGAATTATTAAATGATCATTGAAATACTGGTTGAGCCCGCTTTGTAATTCATTTTAAGTTAAAACAGTGAATGAGATTATTATAAAACTGCATTGGTAGTTATTATCTGATACGGAACCTCTTGATACTGTTATGATCTATGGATAGGTGTACACCTGCCAAGCTGATCGGGGACCTGGTCTGAAGCCGCGCGGGTAACTGAAGGGCGAATGCCCTATAGATAATAACTGACGGGGTTACTAATTAACTGATAAATCACTGTGTAAACTGATTCATTGATGTACTTACCAGAACATGATACTTTAATAAATGAACTCTAATTTCTAAAAGTACAGGTAATGGACGTACCTGAAGTCTTTAAAATGATATTTCACTTGATAATATTTATGCACAATGGAAACCATAGACTAGGTCCCATTTTTATTTAAGAAATGTAATTATAGATAAATGTAGTTAGTAAACCATGTTCACTGACATAATTTATAACTTTAATAGAAATTGATTAATTAAAAGACTTCTACAATTCCAATGATTCAATATAAGGTAAGTTAAACCAAGATGATCTGAAAAATAAATCAGAAACTTGAAAGAGAATAAATTAAAACAAAATAGATCACATTGGAATGATTGAGCTTATAATAAAAAGATTTCAATTGAAATGAACAAAATATGAGTTTCTAATATTTCTGAAATGGATAATGGAAAGTATAATGCTTTTGAAATAGATAATAGAAGGTTTAATACTTCTGAAATGAATGACAAATGGTTTAATGCCATAAGGGGTGTTGTGAGGTTCATAACAGCTCATATAACACCCTAACTTGGTCCAAAGGACACTGATTTTAAGTTATTACTCTGCTCACTTCCCAAATTTCATTTTCATACTTATTTAACTCAGTTTTCAACCCAAGTAAGCTTCTGTACATAATCAAACTTGTTGAACTCACTACACTTTGTAATTTCCTTGCAATACCCATAATTATATAGAAACTTTTGAAAATATTTTCAAATGTCACGATTTCTGGACACATACTTCAAGCCTTATCCTTTGGGACGGCGGTAATGCCCCTATCATTGAATTTATCAAATTACAATTGAGTGATTTATTAAGGAGAATATAAACAGTGAAACATGTTTAATTTGGGACGTTACAGATTTGGTATCAGAGCCAGGTTGAGATTTTCTTTATGGAATATGGAGTTAGCAGCTATAGTTTTTGCAGTGAAAATTTAGAGACATTACTTATATAGAGTACCATGCAAAATCAATACTGATCATCAAAGCTTGAAGTACATCTTCTGTCAAAAGAAGCTCAGTCGACATGAAACATCAGTTGTGGCAGATCAAATATCAACCAAGAAAGAGAATATTGTGGGAGATGCCCTGAATAGGAAGGCACAACATACCTGAAACACTGTAGTGCATACTCAACTGAATCTCTTGATACAGCTTGAGGACTTTGACATTCAATTAGCGTCGCACAGGAAGGCGAATGTTCAATTGCCGGCACTTATCTTACAGCCTTCCATAATGGAGGAAATTAGAGTGCATTCTCCAAAGAATAAAGCAAAATCTTGAGAAAGGAATTCAATTTCAATAGATTTTGTTATGGGATTCCCTCAGATATAGTGTCTGATAGAGATTAGAGATTTCAAGACTGTTTGGCATACACTTCAAGGAGCCTTTGGAATAGATTGAACTTTAGCAATTCTTATCATCCTGAAACGGATGTGCAAGCATCTAACAATACCAATGGATCCAACTCTTCTAAGTTGGAGCCTATAGTACTTCACGACCTACAACTAACATTTGCATTTGAAGAAAGTATGAAACTCCCAATAGTCGACGTTGTGATAGCACCAGCAGAGAATCCTATATGCAACATCAGGATGAAATAACGACAGACATTGACAACTAACATCATACTTTGGGTCATGAAGATCTTCTCCGATATTCACTAAGGTGACATTTGTCAAAAGACTCTTGAAAACATACCATTGGATCCGATAGAAAGGCTATATTGATAAAAGAAGGAGATTCCTAAAATTTCGGGTATATGATAAGGTTTTTTTCAGAAAGTTTCACCAACTTAGGGTGTAAGGGGATTGAATTACGAATTAAATTGAGGCCAAGATCTATTGGACCATACAAGTTGATTCAAAGGTTGAATCTCATAGCTTGTCTGCCAGATCTGCCTATATAACTCAAACACGTGCAGAACGTGTTCTTTACCTCATAACTCATGCAGTACATTTCAGATCCTGACCACACCGTCATAATCAAATCCATTGCAGTCATTGAGGGTCTTGTGTTTTCAAGAGCACCCAGTTCAGATGTTATATCACAGGATTAAGCAGTCAAGCATTAACCAGGTATCTTTAACCAAATTACTTTAGACAAATGATACCTCCTCAGAAGCTACTTGACAAATTGAGAAACAAGTGAAAGCCAAATACCCGTTCTTATTTGAAATAACCTTGCATATTTGACAAAATTCATAAGTTTCGAGGACGAAACTCTTTAAGGGAGGAACGTTGTAATAGTCCGACCCTAAATTATGTTTATTTATCTAATTAAGCCATGTTATTCCAGGACACATGCTTCAAGCCTTGTCCTTTAGGACGGCGGTAACGCCCCTATCATTGGATTTATCAGATTACAATTGAGTGATTTATTAAGGAGAATATAAACAGCGAAACATGTTTAATTTGGGGCGTTACACCATCTAACTGACTACGTATGCTACTCAGTGTATTCCAAGAACCCTCTTGATCGGAACAACGACCTCAAACGGTCTCCTCAAGTAAGTCTTATCCCATTATTAACTATGTTACATGTGATCAGTTTTCTAATGCACATAAAGAATATCTTGCTGTTATAACCAAAGTGGTGGAGCCTAGGTATTTCTATGAGGCAGTCAAAAATCCCAGGTGGAGAGAAGCGATGGCAAAAGAAATTGAAGCCCTAGAATTTAATAAGACTTGGACCATAGAAAAGCTGCCTCTAGGCAAGAAACCCATCAAGTGCAAATGGGTTTACAAAGTTAAATACAAATCTAATAGGAGTATTAAGAGATATAAGGCTCGCTTCGTGATTCAAGGGGATAGCAAATAGAAGGATTTGATTATGGTGAGACCTTTGCTCTTATAGCAAAAATGTCGAGTGTGAGATGTTTTCTAGTAGTTGCAGCTGCAAAAGGCTGGAATTTACATCAGATGGACATGAATAACGCTTTTTTGCATGGGGACTTGGATGAAGAAGTATATATGACTACACATCCAGGCTTTAGGACACATGAGTCCAAAAAGGTATGCTAGTTGCAAAAATCTCTTTATGGGTTGAAACAAGCTCCACTTCAATGGTTTGCGAAATTTTCCTCTAAATTGGTTGGGTATGGATTTATAAGATCCTATGCGAATTATTCATTGTTTACCTATAGGTACAATAATATATTCATGGCTCTTCTAGTTTATGTGGACGATCTTGTACTCATGGGTAGTGATGATGAAGCTTGCAAAAAGTTCAAGACATATCTTAATGATTGTTTTCCAAATTAAGGACCTAAGGCCTCTCAAATCCTTCCTAGGCGTTGAAGTCGCTAGAAAATCATAAGGGATATTCCTAAGCCAAAGAAAGTGCGCTTTGGAGATTATAGATGAGCGTGGATTTCTGGGTTCCAAATCCACTGATTTTCCCATGGAAACAAACCATAAATTTGCATTGAGTGACAGCAAATATTTGCGTGATGCCGCTCAATATAGGAAACTTATTGGCAACTTGATTTACCTTACTATTATGCGGCCCGGACTTGCTTATGATGTCCATATTCTCTCTTAGTTCATGCAAGAACCTAAGGCAGCACATATGGATGTCGCTACATGAGGATTATGGTATCTTAAGGGATATACAGTAGGAGGAATATTGTTGAGAAGTAATTGTGACCTACAGTTATATGCTTATTGTGATTTAGACTAGTAAGCCTGCCCCCTTACTCGACGATCGCTGACAGGTTATTTGGTTACTCTAGGAGGATCTCTCATATCATGGAAGACAAACAAACAAACAACCGTATCAAGATCTTCAGTTGAAGCATAATATCGTGCCATGCCAACAGTAACTAGTGAATTGATTTGGGTCAGATCTTTGCTTGCCTCACTTAGAGTACTGTTTATGAAAGCCCCTATACAGCTACACTGCAACGACCAGTCAACTATGCACATTGCTAAGAACCCAGTATTTCATGAAAGAATCAAACATATTGAGATTGATTGTGGTGAGACCTTTGCTCTTATAGCAAAAATGCCAAGTGTGAGATGTTTTCTAGCAGTTGCAGCTGCAAAAGGTTGGAATTTACATCAGATGAACATGAATAATGCTTTTTTGGATGGGGACCTGGATGAAGAAGTATATATGACTATACATCCAGGCTTTAGGACACATGAGTCCAAAAAGTTATGCCAGTTGCAAAAATCTCTTTATGGGTTGAAACAAGCTCCACGTCAATAGTTTGCGAAATTGTCCTCTAAACTGGTTGAGTATGGATTTATAAGATCCTATGCGGATTATTCATTGTTTACCTAAAGGTACGGTAATATATTCATGGCTCTTCTAGTTTATGTGGATGATCTTATGGGTAGTGATGATGAAGCTTGCAAAAAGTTCAAGACAAATCTTAGTGATTGTTTCCAAATTGAGGACCTAGGGCCTCTCAAATACTTCCTAGGCATTGAAGTTGCTAGAAAATCACAAGGGATATTCCTAAGCCAAAGAAAGTGCGCTTTGGAGATTATAGATGAGCGTGGATTTCTGGGTTCCAAATCCACTGATTTTCCCATGGAAACAAACCATAAATTTGCATTGAGTGACAGTAAACATTTGCGTGATGCCGCTCAATATAGGAGACTTATTGGCAACTTGATTTACCTTACTATTATGCGGCCCGGACTTGCTTATGTTGTCCATATTCTCTCTCAGTTCATGAAAGAATCTAAGGTAGCACATATGGATGTCCCTACACGAGGACTGAGGTATCTTAAGGGATGTGCAGGAAGAGGAATATTGCTGAGAAGTAATTGTAACCTACAGTTATATGCTTATTGTGATTTAGACTAGTGAGCCTGCCCCCTTACTCGACGATCACTGACAGGTTATTATGTTACTCTAGGAGGATCTCTCATATCATGGAAGACAAAGAAACAAACAACTGTATCAAGATCTTCAGCTGAAGCAGAATATCGTGCCATGCCAACAGTAAACCAGTGAATTGATTTGGGTCAAATCTTTGCTTGCCTCACTTGGAGTACTGTATATGAAAGCCCCTATACAGCTACACTGCAACGACCAGTCAGCTATGCACATCGCTAAGAACCCAATATTTCATGAAAGAATCAAACATATTGAGATCGACTATCATTTCGTGCGAGAATGTTTACTCTTAGGAGAATTACTTTCACAGTATTTACCATCCAAGCATCAATTGGCAGACATATTCACCAAAGCACTAGGGAAACAACAGTTTCAATTCTTACTAAGCAAATTGGGCATTATCAACCCACATGCTCCAACTTGAGGGGGAGTGTTAGAGAAATATTGTAAATATCTTTTATGTTATCACTTTTCCTAAACCATGTAGAGTGTGGATTCTAGTTTCCTATATCATGTAGGATTCTTGTGCTTCAAGTTAGGGTTAGAGATTGATTAGTATGATGACTCTTTGTAATATAAATATGGGCATAAGCCGTGAATGATAGACACATAAATATATGGAAAGCCTTGTGTATCCAATTGTATTTGTTGTTGTATTTCTATGGGCCATCTTTACCTCAAAATTGACAGCTGAAAAATCAAAAATTAAGAGGGGAAAACTAGAAGACTAGAAGACCTATTTAGTCATTAAAAAACGCAGACCTTGAAATTTGGAATACTAGTAACAAACCATACATGCATGTGATGTAGCATGTAAAGGGTGATTCCTTGCGGTTCGCATATTGAGAAGACGGCTTCAATTCTGGCACTGTTGAGTAAATCACAAATGGTCGGGGCAAACAAATTAAACAATGGCCAACCTCGAAAAAACCCCCAACCAGAGCTATCATACACGATTAGAAGTTGTTGGAGTATGAGAATGTGTATCGTCCCATATTGATAAAAATACAAAGAGTATGAAAGTGGGTGTTGTCCCATATTGATAAAGTTAAAGGGTTTGAGCATGTATATAAACTTGTAAGTTACTCTACCCATTGCCAATTGATTTTGGATTGGAATTTCATTTAAGCTCATATACATGACTCGTTTGAATATGACCCAATTGATATAAAAATTTAACATCCTATCAAAGCGGGTTTGTCGCCATCCCCGTCTGATTAAAAATTGTGTGCACGTGTTGGGCCCTGTTAGTGGCTCACACGTGAGGGGGCATGTTGGAGTATGCGAGTGGGTATCGTTCCACATTGATAAAAATACAAAAAATATGAAAATGGATATTGTCCTATATCGATAAAGTTAAAGAGTTTGAGCATGTATATAAGTTTATGAGTTACTTCACCCATTGTCAATTGGTTTTGGGTTGGAACCTCATTTGAGCTTGTATGCATGACTCGTTTGAATATCACCCAATTGATATAAGAATTTCACAGAAGTAAATGAAACCAAGTTAGTTTGCTCTCGATTACATATTTTCAGTCTTCTATTATTCGGATATGCTTGGAAACTACTAACACAAAACTTTACGGAGAGGCATGCCATGGGTTTGTATGAATTAGCCATTGACAATAAAATTCATCCAGACCCGCCTAAAACTAAACTACTCAATGAGTCAGGTTAATTAGCTTTGGAAATGGTTTGGAGTAGGGTCGTTAGATAACTGAGCCGGCTTAACGAGCTTTCAAACTCGACGCGGTCAAAGTTTGGCTTGAACTCAATTTGATCAAAGCTCAGCTTGGCTCAAATACCTATCCAGTCCCCTTCTGTCTCTCCCTACACTATCGTTGCAGGGTCCAGAAATGTCCTATCACCATCCTTTGGAGGCGAAAGGATGGAAAAACTCCTATGCCTATTTAAAATTCATTTTTATCACCCATTTGAGTGCTAAATGGGGCAGGCTTTGATCGAATTTTTCGGGTTCGAGTAATACCCCGTCCCTAAGGTTCAGTGCCTTCTTTTTATCTCTTCGTCTGGCAACAAATAATCATGATATGGTTATGGGGATTATTTTATTAAAAAAATGACCTGGGAAACGATGAATACTTGATTCCCCTTGGGGTTGTGGGTTTGAGTTCCTTTAATTCTGGGAGGGGGAGAGGGAGAACTCAAAACACGGAGGTTTCACCCAAGGTTTCAAGTTCAATTCCTTTTCTCCTCACCAAACATCCTTTAATATATATTGAGGGTCACTTCGAGCGTCATGGTTAGATTATAGTGTCCCTACTAACTGATGGCCATTAGTAACGTTCATAAAATGAAATTCTTTCTTCTAATTAAAAAAAATTATAAAATTGGCATAGAATTACTAAATTCCCCACAGCTCATTTCAGTAAAAATTACTACAATTACTTATACCACTAATAGCCCCCCCCCCCCCCCCCCAAAAAAAAAGACATTTCTTATACACATATAAGGATTCATCTTCGCAAAAGTTACTATCCACTATGGACCATAACGATCAAAGACGTAGGACATCTAATCCCAATTGATTCTTTTCCCATCAATGACAATAAACTCCAACTATTTCAAGGTCTCCATCAAACCTAACATTAGTCATACATGTATATATATATATATATATATATATATATATATATATATATATGTTGGTACATATCATGAAGACGATGACTTCATATATACCGTGAAAATTATACATCAGAATAATTAACAATAATATCCCAAAACACGTACGTACAAGTGGGGTAATTAGAACCATAACTTTCAGGACAAGAAATCCAACAACCATACAAATCAGCAGTTTAATTTCAACTTCAGAGTATCAAACAGACTCCAATTTTCTGGGGTTACAATGAATAATTTGCCCAGATACAATGAATTTGAGCATGAATGTATTCCACGTACATGCACATACACCATTTACACTATCCATTCTTTGATAATTACTGAAAGCTATTTAAGGGTTAGCATGCATATCTTTTTCTATGGTGGGGTCTTTGTCTACAAGGTAAACATCAAAGTCCTATCAACTCATCTTCTCACTTTGGTTACTCTCAGAGGGTTTCATCATCAAACATGACAAAAGCCAAGTGATCAGCTGATTAAGAATCATCATGATTTATGATATGTGATTTCCCACCTCTCCCCAAAAAAAGCATATTGATATAACATGATGGTTGTTTACTTACTGTATCTAAAGGTAAATTTAGTGGACTTTGCTATCAAAACCTATTTTAATTAAACTATAAAAAAATCACGTTATGTTGATTACTATAAGGGTTAGGGTGATGAGTTTTGAGTTGTACCGAATCCTAATATATTATATCCTTGGTTTGCTCGAGAACATCCATGCAAGAGGGAGGATACCAAAAAAAATTAGATATATCAAATTATACATTTTTGTATGGTAAATGTGCATATGTACAAATCAATTTACCGCGATCATGTATTTGATTTATCCCTTTCTCCTATATATATTGTATCTTATATATAGAGGTTCTCTAGGTCAAGTTTTCATAATAGTGTAGCAATAAGATTGTAATGTTATATTAATACGATTTTTTTATACTGTCAAAACTATTTGTGAGCTAAGTTAAACATTTTTATCCTCTATAATACGCTCTTAAGTATGCATGTTGCAGATTGCAAGATCACAATGAGACATGAAGAAAAGTAACAAATACGCAACACTATTATAAAGAAGTCAACCGTAGCACTAACTAGCTTGTCAACTAAGGAAGTTCTCTTTCAAGCAGTCTGATCCTTTTAAAAGTCGGTTCATTCAATTTGATGAATATTGTTTAACCTAAAGTCGTCGATCCTTATTTAACTATTGTCCTTGCCCTTTTAATAATGCCCCCTCCCCCCGCACACACACAAAAAAAAGGAACTTGGTTAGGCCGATTAACACTGACTAAATTTGTCAATTAAGAAACTTCTGTTTCAAACAGTCTGATACTTTTAAAAGTCTAATCATTCAATTTGATAAATATTATTTAATCTAAAATTGTGGTCCTTATTTAACTATTGTCCTTGCCCTTTGAATAATCCCCCCCCCCCCCCCCCCAAAGCAAAAAATCCCCCACACACACACACCAAAAAGGGGGCCTGGCTAGGGCGATTAATAAATTTCAACGTACGAGTGCATAAGTGCTAAGGTTAATGGGGCAATGCATCCTGTCTTGGTAACAACAAGCATATCCTGAATGAATCACTAAAATTTCTCTACTTTTAAGACATGCCTTGCTTGAGCCCACCATACTCCCCACAATTAATCGACACATGTTCATTACTTTACTGGTTCCAAATATTCATTTTTTTTTTTTTTTATCAGGATACATACGTACATTCCCATTTTTTATACGTCTCTATTTAACCATAAATGGGCAAATATAAAATCAGGTACTATTTTGATCATACCCTTCAAGTAAGACAGGAAAAAATTATAGCCATTCGATTTAGATCTTTTTTTTTTTTTTTTGGTGCCCTTTTCTTGGGAATTATTGGTGCGCCTTCACCAAACATTTAGAAGTTATATAAATTTAAATAGTTGTTGGGACACATATAGTTATCGTATTTAAAGTACTACATTCGTCGTCAATTATATGGAGGAATGCATTGTTATTTTTAGATATTGAATATAGACTAATTTAATTGGTCTAATTTCTGAGAGTTATTCCAGATGCAGTTTTATTAGTTGAATATTAATTTTTTATATTTACATTGACTTTTAAATAAATGTGTATGTAATTGTAACAAGTTTTATGAGTCTGTTTGCCAAATTTAATTACATTCCAAGAACTTTAAGCATCCCATCAAGTGCTTGTACCGGAAGCCAACTACAGTGAGCTGCATCATTGCATGATAGCTACGTACACCTCCTCCCCCAAAATAAAGGAGGGGAGACAGCAGTAATTATCAGTGCAAATTGCCAATTTTTAAAATTAAAATATTAATCTTTAATGGATGTGGTATGTATGGCTGCTCAAGTTACTGTAACATGATCAATGTCATTGGCTTATCACTTTGGCTTTTGAAGCCAGGCTTCAGTGATGTCCTTTGAAAATAAACGCAAGAAAGTTGACAAATAGAGACGCTTTTTTTTTAATCTTAGATCCTTCCTCCTATTATAATCGAACTATTATTAGTCTAACAAGAGATCGAGCTTACTCTCTTGACATAAATTTTTTCAATTCAGAAAACTCATATCTTAGATCTTATTTGAAGTAAACAAATGTCAAACCCCTTGAACTAGCCTGTACTGGTTTAATTTTTCAAATTATGGATGTATTAAATAGCTAAAAATTAAACTCCACAATTTTTCTTTTTTTTAATTTTTTAATCCAGAGCATTTGGATGGGTGTAATTTATGTGCAGATAAAGTAGTACATCAATTAACACAACAAATCCAATCAAATGCATTCAAACACCCTTGCCTTGGAAGATCTAAAAATCTAAAATTCAGATATACCAAATTAGCAATATATAAACAATATGTAGGAATAAAACTACCAAATACCAATGGATTTCTAGCCTTTAAGAATTCTAAACAATTCACAAAGTTAATTTCACTAGTAAAGATCATTGTAGTCCTAGTTTTACTTCCATTGAAAAAAAGAATTATCAAATGCATCAATAGATCTAAATGTAAATTAATGAGCATCGATTGAATATATCAATTACTATGTTTCTTTCATATTAATTTGATTGTAGATACTCGTTACACATTTTTCTAGATGAGGTAATTTTTGACTTCAAAATTATATGATTCCTAATATTGAGAAGAGAACATTACAAGAAGATCGAAATCCTACCTAACCATAGGGACTAGTATTATTAATACATACTACATAGATCTATGAAGGCAAGGAATATTCGACCTTTTTTTTTTTTTTTCCTAATTTCCAACCTAGGTAATCTTAGACGGAAAAAAAAAGATAAAAATATTCTTTATATAGTTGCACTAGACTCAATCATTGATCAATCCTATGTATAAATATTCTCAAGATCTACATTATGGATCATGCTTACGATAGCACAATCAAAGACCCCATCCATGATCAATCACCCCCCGCCCCAAAAAAGGGCAGGAAAGGGGGGAAAGAAAAGCACCCATGATCATATCCCATGTGAGACCGTATGAGGTGTCGAGTACTGAATTATTGTCTCTTCTTTTTTTATTTTTTTGGCTCCCTTTTTTAGAAGAATTATATACATGCTCTTCTATGGATGCCCCTTGACACATTAAGGGACAGTGCCTAGGTATCCTTATATCGTAGGCAACATTCTTATGCGAAAGGATAGTAATTATATATTTATTTGTATTATTGTTGGTAAAATTATTAAAAGAAAGATCTAAATAGTATTATTGTGCATATTTAGTTAGTGCATTTTTTTTCTAATATGATAGTTATTTGATTATAAATGTTAGAATGTAAATTTATTCATGTGCCTTCAACCATCGGCTTAAACTTTTGATTAAATTGATTCTTGAACATGGTATCTGAGCCTTTTCAAGCAAAATGTCTCAGGTTCAAACCTCAGCAGTCTCCATATTTACTACGCAAAGTACAAAGAAGTCTTTACAGCATATATGCTTGAAACCCAAAGAGTATTCACGCGAGGGGACGTATTAGAATGCAACCTATTCGTGGGCATTTAACTATCGGTTTAACTTTTTGGTTGGATTTGTTTTTGAACAGTAAATCCTTAAATTCCTCACTAATGCTCACATAAGATGATACGATGAGAATTCTTATAAGATGCTTGAAAACCAAAAATCACATACACAATCAAACCATCTAACTTTGTATCACTGTAAAGAACCGAAGTTACATGCATAAATCTCATCCAAAACATAAATTCTTTGCATCTAACCACAAGCAAGCGTCAGTACTTTTCAATGTAAGCATTGGTTTTCATAAAATAATAAGACTAAATTTTTCGTTCATAATGTAATATAATGTATGCATATGGCATTAAAAGTTGTGCTACCGATTCCTATCATCAAAATTTTGTTAAGAATAATAAAAAGTAACATTCTCCTGAGTTCTATTGAGAATTGTAATACAATAAAAAGCTTTTCAGTGTCAAGGACACAAACGATTGCAATATACATGAAATACAAATTTTAGTCTCCATTTCATCTCTTTTAAGCGTTACCAATTAAAGATGTTGTGAGTCGGTAGGGTGTACTTTTAATTACCAGTTCCTATATTACTATTAAAGTAGATATTTTTATGAGGCAATAGAGATGAGGAGGCCTAATTAATTAACTAAGAAAACAGGTGTCCTTTTTGAAGGTATTTTTTTATGTATTAATTTTCTGAGCATAGATTATATAAATTAAGGGTGAATAAATAATTAAACAAATAAATAGAATAATAATGGGGGAATATGTATGATATAATTGGGGGACAGCAGAGCCATTGCCTGGATAACATGTGGTGGACTGTTATTGCTGATTGCATTTGTGGCAGCCTCCCTTCCAAGACTCGTGGGGCGTCATGTGCCTTCATTGACTGACTACTCCTTTTTTCTTTTTCTTTTTTTTTTCTGACTGGTTTCATTGAATCTCAAGGGCCCACCATTTATTTTCTTTATTGTACTCGTTGTTATCCATTTCCCCACTAACTGCGCACGTAGCCCCCCCCCCCCCCCAAGCCCCCTCTTCCCAATCCCCTTTTTTTTCTGTGTAAAGAAGGGCAGAATCCATTGTAATTGTCCTCTTGAATGCACAAATTGTGTAGAAAAATAGCAATTAATTTGTTTGTAGTAAGGTTTCATTTTATATTGATTATTTTTCTCCATAGTTATGTGTGTTTAAGATAATATAGTTGTATTAAAGTTGTATAGCATATTTAAATTTATGATTGTTATTAAATCTGTATGTTATTTATTTTATCTTGTCAAATGAAAAGAAGCTCGTACATAGAAAAAACGTGCGAGTGTGCTCCCCACCAACTAATTATGCTCTGTTGCACCTATTCCCTTAAGCAAATTAAATACCAGAGTGTCCAGACCTTATTGAGCTTTATCGCAATTGTTCATGCGACGTCTAACGCTTTGAGCTACATAAATCATTTGCTCTTTGAGGTTTATCTGGATTGCGATTAAAAAAACTTTCATGATGTGCTCGACCTAACAAACATACTCATTCAGTTTTCCGCCTATAGCTTTGCTGAACTTAATTGGGATCTCAAAATTGGCTCATTATCCCATTGCCAACCTAGACTCCTTCTAGAAGATAAATCTAATTTATTTTCAATTACGCCCTAATGTAATTTTAGGACAAGATAATTTTTCAACTAGATTTGATTTAACCTAATTCTTTGAAGTTTATTTTAGTTGCAATAATTTCTTTTTTCCAAGATCTTGTGGCCCTCACTCGAAGCGGCTTCCAGCCCCTGGGCTGGGATGCTACCTTTTCTATTTAAAAAAGGGGGAGTCCATGCTTACATTACATGTGATTCCATGTTATTTATTTATTTTAAAAAAAGAAAAGAACTTATGACGTCAACAGACAAGGGATTTTTTAAAAAAAGAAAAAAAAAGCAGAATTTATTCTGAAAATAGAAAAAGAATAAAAAGGGGGGGAAGAAAGAGAGGAAGAGAATAATCAAGTAGCGCAGTGTACGAGGAAAATCTCTGCACAACAAAAAACATTTTCTCTCTCTTCTCTCTTGGATTTTGGGATGATTAAACCTCCACGTGTAATCCAGCATTTAATTAATATCGGGGATTTTGTTGGGCCTTTTTCCTTTTCTTGTCCGACACGTGGGCCCCTTCACTCCCACGCGGCGATTTCTGCTTGCCTCTCATTCCCAAATCCCTTGAATTTCGCGCCATCTCACGTTTTTCCCCTTCCTCTTTTATTATTCTGTTCCCTCTCTTTCTCGGAAAGATGATAATCGTATGGATCAAAATAATAATAATAATAATAATAATAATAATAATAATAATATAATAGTAGTAGTGGTGGTAACAATAAAAACAGCAAAATTACTGACTTGTCGCGGACTCACTTGCATCCTTTTTCGTTCATTCTTGTGGAGGACTCATCTAAAATGGTTTTTAATAAGGGCCTGTTTTTTTTATTGATAAATTAAAATTGGTAAAATAATAATGTTAATTGACTAAGGTTGAAATTAATTGAAGTTAATATTTTTATTAAAGTGGATTGAAATAGATTGAAGTAGATTGAAATAGATTAAAGTGGATTAAAGTTGGTGTAGTTTTTGAAGTTTGTTAAAATAGTAAGAATAAAATTTCGAAGGAGGTGGGTTGAAGTTGATTGAAGTGGGTTGAAATTGGTATTTTTTATTGGAGTAGGTTAAAGTTGATTGAAGTGAGTTGCAGTTAGTCAATTAAAAAAGACTAACGAAAAGAACAGGCACTAAGGCTTATATATATATTATATATATAAAATAAATGTTTAATAAAAGTTACAGTACAAAAATAAGATATTGGCTTATATATAGAGTTGGATAACGGGTCGGTTCGAGTTAACATATTTAATGAACAAGTTAATTTTTTATTAGTCTTGCAAATAGGTTAGATCTACTTAAAATTGAAAAATAACATGTTTTCAAGTTACACGATCAATTCGTGTCGACTTTGAATCGAAATCAGTTCGATTGGTATCGGGTTCGAGTTTCTCTCATTAACTTCAGGTCGAATTCACATCGGGTTATTATATCAGATCAGATTTTTTCAGCTCTACAGTTATATATAGTGCCTAAAACGTGAGTAATAGTTTAGATACCCACTTCATTTTTCACCCTTATTGTCCAAATTCAAACTTACGGGTACAAAATTACTTTGTGTACATAATACCCATCTAAACCCATGCGTGTATATATACAGGGTTATTATTTCATATCTATTCCTTTACGAGTTATGATAAATAATTTATTATTAATTAATACTGATCAGTACTACTAGATACTGATAATGCTAATGACTAGCGATAAATATTGATCAATGTTAATTAAAAATATTAAAAAATTATAACTATAAAATATAAATAGGTGTATATTACTTAATTGGTGTATACTGATTTTTAAATATTAATAATAAGTATTTATGATAAAAAAAAATTTTAAAAAGCTAATAATGTTCTGTACAAGATAGATTTGGGTCTTCTTCATGTATACGTATTTGTAATTGAGCGTTTACGGCTTACTTATATACCCAAGAAAAAAAAAAAGAAAATGAAAAGAGGTACTTCTTCTTGAACATCAAGTGTGGGGTGGTCCATTTTTTATCAGACCGTTCAAGATTGGATGCATTTATTTATCTGATGTCAGTCAAAGCCTATATTATACACTCAAGTGTATGTATTCTTATATGACACATAAGCAATTATATATTAAAATATAGAATCTATGACAAATAAGCCCTAAAGAAATATATGTAAAATAAATATGAAAGCATGTGCTCATATGTGTATATAATAATTTGTCGATGTGAACGAGGTATCAATAAGAGCACGGTAGTTCATTTGCGTCAAGGCTTATCTTCTAAGAGAGGGATTATGGATTCAAAATCTAGGAGTAGCAATTTTTTGTGTGGAGAAATTTGCGTAGGCCAACTTATTCCTAGTGGGCCTAGTTAGAGCTGGTCTTCCATTGAATCTAATCTGATGATTGTACGTCTCTTTTTCGTCTCCTAAGATTACTAGATTAAACCCTACATAAGGAAATTTATTGAGCGTCTATTTGTTATAAGTATATTAAATTTACTGTCTACTCCAATCTATTTTAATCTGCTGAAGCCTATTAATTGATAATTAAATCTACTTCAATCTAACCAATTATGTTCAAACTTATTAATTATTAGTCAAATATGCTCCAATCTGCTCTAATCTATTTGCAAATCTACTTTCAATTGGTCAAATATGTTAACTGGTAGTCAAACTTGCTCAAACTTACTTTTACTTGTCAAATTTGCTCCAATCTACTCAAACTTACTCCAATTTGCTCCAACTTGTTAACTGGTCATCCATTATGCTAATATAAACATGCCCTGAATAAACACCATCTATCACTAAGAAAAAAAGGAAAAAAAACTTGAATGAATGATCATATTTGGGGAGTTTTATTTACCATTGTTTTAAACAAAAAATTCTAAATTCTAAATAGGGCCAACTTGACTTGCACTCGAATTTTGATTTAATTCAACCCAAAACACACACAACTCAAAATTTCTTGTGAACTTGTTTTCTTTCTCATTTTTTCTTATGTAAATTTATTAGAGGACCAAAGATCAATCTGATGAAAGCCGTGTTATAAATATCAACTAGACGAAACATACTATACTGTCAAAAAATTGTACTAGTTACTATACGAATTTATACCGGACAACACTATTTTATATCGCCGAATACTAGAACCGGTATTTTTGATCAAATACTGCCTAGTACACTAAAATTTTAACCTTTTCTACTTTGATTTTTTTAAAAAAACAAAATTCAATACGGTACCAGCCCAATACAACGATACATAAATTTAGTATGTCTTGTTTCAGTGTGAAATGGTACGATATGATATTTATAACCTTGGATACAACGGCTCAACATGAACCTAAATTAATAACCAAAGCAGTATGACGAAGCTAATATCTTGTCATGGTTGTCATTCTTAATCAAAATCAATTCCCAAGCTCTATTACCATTCTTGTTAGGGACCTAAAAGTGACTGTGCCTAAGTTTATTACATTTTTTAGGGTATAACGTGATACAATCCAACGCCGCTAGCTAATACAAGAAAATTGATAAATTTCTTCAATATATTGCTTGCATTGTGTCGAATCGGGGGTGGGTTGAATCGAGATTTGCATGGACTAGACCAAATAAAAGTAATTATTTTCGACTATATGTCATTATTAATTAATTAAAATATATTATTTAACTACTTGTTTGTTTTCTTCTCCATGGGAAGCTTATATAAGATTCGAGAATCTTCTCATTAGATATTATATTATGAAAAAATAACTGAGTAGAAAATGAGTTTGCGAAAGGATTTCAGTTATTTTTTTCAATTAAAAAATTTATTTTATTATTTTAATTATGAATCTGTTTGAATGTGATGTCTATTATAAATATCATACGTTTTCAATCAATAAATTCATTGTTTATCTTGAAAAGATGGATGATAGTGTAGAAAAAGCAATAAACTGTAAAAATCAACATTTAAAAACTAAAGTATATAAGGGAATAAATTCTTTTAACATACAATCGTATCTCAACGATCTATTGTGTCAAGTTAAGCATCTTGGTTTGCTCACGTACTTTAACATTTTTCGAATCTATAAACCCGAGACTATAATATAAACACTGACAAAGCCACTCGTTTATGATATAATCTCAATGGACATGGCGTGTTGGAAATACTTGAAAAGTTTTTAGTCAATAGTCAATCTAATTTGTTGACTATGGTTATAATCACTAATAAAAAGGTGTTCTCGCGAAATGTGGACACATAGACGGATGTTTTTCACGTTTTAATTAACTCAATCCTGTCATAATTACCCCACTTAGTTCAAAGGTAAAGGAAGGGGAAGGCAAAGAGAATTAAGAAAAGCGAAGCACTTGATTGATCTTATCCTTTCTCTCTTCCACAGACCACAGTGAAATCCAAATTGCTTTATGTTCTTTGGTCATACACTCATACATATGGTACATGAGAGAAAATAAAAAAAGACAAAAGGCCCATTCTTGAAAAGATTAAAAGAGGAATTTTTCCTAACAGTAAATCTTTTATGAGACCATCTGATAATTAGATGATAAATAATTAAGTATATTTTGAAAATAAATCTATGATAAATAATTAAGTATATTTTGAAAATAAATCTATGTAAATTTATATGTCTAAAGTCTAGACAGTATAATATTACTGAGTATTTTAACAACAATATTTATAGTAATTATTTGTTCGAAGTAACAACTATTATAAGCTTAATTACAACAGATTGGTTTACGCCAAACATATAGATAATGCAGAATACAGTCTACTGAACTTTTCCTGTCAATTATATAGCATCGTAGTACCCGCATTCAATCAATGTAATATATTAAGATTGTTTCTTTGGACATTGGAACTTAATTTAGCGAAATCTTAGTACTCTCCCCTTAAAGAAAATCCCAAACCTAATTGATTGACCACTATTCACATTTTCTCCAAAATTTAATTAAAATTGTATTCACACAAACTATAATTGATAAGGAAATCTTATACAACTATACAAGCATAGACACTTTGTATTTGATAAGGAAAGGAAATCATATTTTTGTATGATTATATTTTGTATATCTTTTCTTGTTGCCTAAGATAGGGATAAGGTAGATTGTATCTTAAAGCAAGTAAGATTTTCAATACTTGTATTTATGTGTCAGTCATGGGTATGAATGAGATCATGATCTAAAAGCCACATGATCATCTCTTTCCATTTGATGCCTGCATGCTTGTCATGGTATCAGAGCCTGACTTGAAGGATGTCACATCCTCTGATGCCACGAACCATAAGATATCACCTTGTTGACTTGAAATCTACCTCTGAATCTTCCTCGAAAACAAAGTCCCCTCTCTTGGGCTCATCCACTCCAATCATCTTCTTGGAAGTAAGGTCTTGCACCACACAATGCTTTTAGTAAAAATTACCATGCAATAAATCTCATCCACAAGTTGAGCTATCGATATCCAATTGCAATCTAGACTTGGCACATAAATAACATCACGAAGAAACAAGTTAGAATCTAATTCCATTGATCCTCTCTTCATAGCAAAGGTCATGGATCTGTTTGCTAGACCCACGGGTATGGTTTCAATAACCACCACATTGTGTAACAATTTTAGATTGCCCGTCATGTGATGCGAAGCACCACTATCGAAAAGCCAAGTGCTCTTACTCAAGAACTTCTCATGGCCTAGCTTCGAAGTCTCAGTCAAACTTAGAAGCCGTTGTGCCTATTCTGGAGTGAAACCATGCGCGGATGAACTTGCTGGCAATTGATATTGTCCCATTCTGCTCCCCTTGAAACTAGGCTGCAAATGAGACCTCTCGGTTGCTCCTGTGATAGTGCCTCTACTCACTCTGCCAGGCATATAGCGTGTTGCTCGTTGCTCCCTGCCACAAGTTCCACATCCACTGCGAGTAGTCTAGCCTGGTGGATACCCCATTAATTAGTTCATAGCAACCCGCTTCATTGTGTCCAACCTTCCCACAATGCTTGCACATGAGCCTTTCGATGTGGGTCTGTTTCAATCCTTGAGTAACCGCAAAGGTAGAGGGTATTTCATGCCTTTGGTCACGAGTGACATTTTGATGGTTCTCTTCTTGTTGAGCCATGTTGAATATTTTATTGAGTGAGGGCAGAGGATCCGAAGCAAGTATTTGGTTTAGGATTGTAGAAAACAACTCATCATTGAGTCCCATTAAAAATTGGTGGACCTTCTCCTCTTCGATCATCTTGGTGATTTTCTCAACTGCTCCACATTGGCAAGTCAGGACTCTGGCGTAGTTACCGAGTTTGTCCCATAAAGTCATCAACTTGTAGAAGAATTCCGCAACTTCTTGTCTCTCTTGTTTACAAGAGACTATTTGTGCCTTTAATTGATGCATCCTTGGCACATTCGGAACCAAATATCTCTTTCGAATGTTCTCCCACATTGTTTGCACAGATTCTATATACGCCACACTGGCATGTAGATTAGGGTCAATAACATTCAGAATCCATGATGTAATCATGGAATTCACCATCTCCTAAGCGTTTGGCTTCTGCCAAATACTCAAACTCTTTCACCACTAGCCTTGTTATTTTTTCATCAATAAAGGCAAGTTCATTGTTAGCCTTGGGTGGAACTATTGACTTTTAGATACCACGAGATTTGATAAATTAATTTTTATGACCCTGATATTTCTAAGTTTGTTTTTAGGTACTCTCACTAATGAATTTCTTATAATTCAGTCATAAAATTACAAGAATACCCTTACTATTATCCTTTTTATTTTTCTCTTTTAAAGAAAAAATCTCAAAAACTATCTTTTTGCTATTGGATAGTTTATCAATATTGTTGTGGGTAAATTAAAAAGAGAGGGGCTATTTTTTAGGGAAAAAACAAAAAAGAACAATACTAAGGGTATTTTTGTAATTTAAGACTAAATTGTAAATAATTCATAAGTTACTGTACTTAAAAATAATCTCAAAAATATCATGGTCATAAAAATTAATGCATCAAATCTTAGAATACTCAAAAGTCAATAGTTCCCTTTAGTACTTTTCTAACAGCCTGCTCCAACAAACCATGGTTCTTCCCATTGAACTTAATTGTGGTTGTTGTGGCTCCTGGTGAATTGGATGGGTGAAGATGGGGATTGGTTGTCAATGATAAATTCCTTGGGTTTGTTTCTTTAGGTTCCTCATGGGTGAATTCAAGTATTCGCATGCTCAAGTACTAAGATGGTGGATGTAGCTGCTTTGATACCATGGAAATTTTTTTTTTTTAAAATATCAATTGGGCCTTAATCAAATGAGTTATGTATATAAGTTCAAATGAAATTCCAATCTAAAACCAATTGGGAATGGATGAAATAACTCACAACCTTACATATATGCTAAAACTCTTTAATTTGATCAACATAGGATAACACTAACTTTTACATTCTTTTATTTATCAATATGGGACAACACCTACTTTCATACTCCAACACCCTCCCTTATGTGTGGGCTATTAACAAGGCCCAACACATGCACACAATTTCAATCAAATAGGGATAATGACAAATCAAGATCGAGCAACGCACTCTGATAGCAAAAGCTTAAGCTGATGTTTGAAGGCTCAGGAATAGGTTTATATTCTAGCACGTCCCCTCACGCGAATACTCTTTGGACTTGAAGCGTGACTGCTGTAAAGACTTCTCCTACCTTCACAGGTGGAGCTAGGGTTCACACCCTGAGGTGATGAACTATACTATATCGCATAAGTAATGTTCGTCTAATCTACGGTCTGACCTTTTAATACCTTTTCTTCCCAATTTTTTCATGCCACAACATTGCCATAATACTATACTAAACTTGCAAGAGTCCAAAATTCACCAATTCCATCTTCAATCTCTCAAGTTTGATTTTCAAATTCACAAGTTTATAAAAATTAACTCACATTTGGCAATTCCCAAAATAATATTGCACAATTATCAAATACAAATTTGAACAAAGAAAAGACGAAGCATTGAACAAGTGAATTTGAAAGCCTAAAAAAACATAAACAGAGAAAAGACGAAGGATTTGCATACTTTAGGATTCGAACACGCAACCAAAGACAATACAAAGGAGCCAGGTAAGCTTTGCCAGCATGCTGTGGCTCAACCTATGATAAAGCATTCTTTTCTTACATATATGTTTCGGTTTTCCGAAAGCAAGGGTTGCAAATTGACATCCCTAGCACTCACATGGCTCCATCATTGTTTACCTTGCACAATAAATTTATATGGGATTACTGATATTCGAACTAAAGAACTTTCGATCAGAAAAATTCTGATACCATGTTCAACAACCACCTCAACCAAAAGTTTAAACTAATGATTGAAAACCAATCAATAAGTTTATAACAAGTCAAAAACTTTGAAATAAATCCAAATTATATCTACAAATTTTAAATGAAACGGGATGACATACACAAAGAAATTAGGATCTAAACAAGTAGAACAACTCAATGACCAGAGAGAACATGCAGGAAACGAAGGGCCGAGAAATTAAAAAAGAAGCTCGAATTGCTAGGAAAAAGGAGAGATTGCCGGCCAGATCTCTTCTTTTCCCACAATGGACGAACATGACGTAAACACGTAGCATATAGAAGAAATCCACATGCATGCATGCATCCTTTTAAATATTTGATTTATCTAAATTGAAACAATTAAATAAAATAAATCCCCAACTAACAAGCTATTCCCTAAGATGATAAGAAGCTATGATCCCATACGTTGTCACATCCGATGGACATAAAGCCTATGTGAAGTCAAACCGATTACCCAATGTTATATTTTTAAGATCAATGTCAATTATTGATTAAGTTGGATTTGGTCATACAATCATATTGCATGGTGAATTTGAACAATAAAATTAAGGGTAGTTTTGTATAATTGGGATGGTCTAATTTTCTAATGTATTGACAAACCTAGAGATCAAAAATATTGGATCATGCCTACCCACAAGTCATGTTATTTTTAGAGTGATCAATCAACTCAATTGGTGAAGGTTCCAAAGTTGTTATTAAAAATTTGAATCTCAATATCTTTCCATATCAAAGTGATCTATATTGATTATTTTTTAATTTTAAAACAGAGTGCACTGAATATGTGTAAGATATGTAATACATGAGGTACATATAGATTCAAAGTCCAACCTGTACAATGTTTGTTTTATCACTTCTTTTGGTCTAATACACTAATACCAACATTTTACCTATTATTACATTTAAAAAAAAAATGTATATCTTGTATTTTGTCAATGAATATTGTCAAAGAGATTCATGTAATCATCCTTTCTCTAACTTATATCCATTAATCCACAGGTATCTAAAACCATCCTTAACAATCTTATCGAAGCATGATGTACTTTAAGAGGGAAGTTATAGGCTGGCATCTTCATCTCTTCAGTTAATCTTGTTAAGTCTCGATTTCTAAACTTTTGTGGTGAATCTCTATATATAGGTTTTAAGCCGAAAAACAAAAGGGGTTGATGCTTGTTAAATAAATATAATTTACTTGTGACTTTTAAATTAATTCTATTCACCATTCACCTTATAACCCTGCTCTAAAATTGTTTGATGACTTCCTTCATGTTACTTCCGACTCAAATACATCCAAAGCTAAGGGCGGAATAATAACTGCTATAGTACTACTGCTTCCTCTTACAAATGATTGTTGTTATTATCGTTATTGGCTAGTTAAGTGACAAAGAATATGGCCGAATTCTTAATGGAATCCCTCAAAAGGCGGAATAATAACTGCTACAAGACTACTACTACTTATTCTTACAAGTTGTTATTGTCACGTTGTAATTGTTATTGGTTAATTAAGTGACAAAGAATGTAGTCGAATTCTTAATGGAACCCCTCATAGCTAATGTTACTCTCCTATTTGTTACAACCATCAATGCTATTAACTTGCATTACCCTACACATACACACACACAAAACCATCAATGGTATTAATTATAGAAGACTATTTAAACCACGTAATGAATAGAAACTTGTGGATTATGTCAACTTCGGGGAAGATTTGGGCAATCTTGAGAGGCTGTTTGGGTGAAAGTGAAGGGTAGAAAAAGGAAGAGTTAAAAGCATATTAATAGCATAGTATATGTGAAACTCAAATCAAAGTTTAGGTAAGTTCCATGAAAAGTACAATCAATGGGTTGATTAAATAATTTTGTTTAGTCAAGTATGTCTGCCATTAACCTTAGGTTTGTCTCCTCAGTGCTACCACACACGTTTGGCCAGGAATCATATATTCCCTTTGGATGCTCCATATATTTATTTATATAAGATTTCTGTACACCTAGTTAATCAGCTATCTATAAGTCGATGGCATATATTTTTCAACAATTGACTTTTTTCTTCCTATGAAAAGTACAGTTTTGCTTGAATTTATTCTTTTTTTTTTGGGGGGGGGGAAGGATGATATAGAAGATATGTTCATATCCTAGTTCAGTTTATATTTGTGTTACCTGGGATCTATCGTTTAAATTTGGAGGATCTGTTTATTTTTCTTAAATTTTTTCTTTTAGTGCAAAGAGAGATATATACAAAGATTAATGTAGGTGAAATTTAAACCAGTAGTAAAAGTAGGCTATAGAAGGGGAGCCTTGGAGCAACGGTAAGGTTGTCTCCGTGTGATTAAAAGGTTACGGGTTCGAGCCTTGGAATCAGCCATTGATAAAGGCAGGTTAGGTTGCCTACAATTCACCCCTTGGGGTAGGACCCTTTCCCGGACCATGCGTGAATGCGAAATACTTGTGCACCGGACTTCCCTTTAATAAAAGCAAGCTATAATCAATTCTTAGAGTCCAAGCCTTAGATAGAGCCTGTAGCTCTCAGTGTATAACAAGTTTTAATCGGAGTAATGAATTGTCATATAAGTTCGATGATGAATATACTTTGTAATTAGTTCAAATAAAATCTAACATGGACATAGCGGGCGACTTTAAATTATCAGACTCTTATAAAAAAGATAGTGAAAAAGAACTAGTCAAATTAATATTGCAAGAAACTGAAATTCAAAGATTTGGTATGTAAAATGTGATCCAACCACATATGTCTTGATTGTCTAAATAAATTTAAAAAAATGTACGTTTAACTTTGCATGGATGTGGTCCTAAATTAATTACAAAATTATCAAACCGTGATCCGATAACATGATTACGACATTATCACAAAACCTAACTAATGTGAAATTAAACAGCATACACATCATCATGTTGAAGTGTAAATAATTAACCTACAAGAAGCTAAGCCTAATATGTAGCTATTTTAATTTGTTGGGCATTATTATTGGAGCTCTTAGAAAATAAAGTAGCCATCACATATAATGGAGCATCAATCAAACCACTTATCTTCGCTAGGTAGGCTGGCTATTTTCAATTAAATAAAGTCATGGTTTAAGGGTGGGAAAAAGATAATGAAACAAAAGGGAAACAGAATGATATGCATGCTTGTATATGGTTGTGCATGCTTGCATGGTAATAAGATGTAATTGGTAGATCTAGCTTTTTCCATTGTCTAGGTAGGTTGAGGCTTAGACCTTCCACATCAGTTGCTTACCCCATAACGTTACCTTAGTTATGAATATTTACTACTTGTTACATGCTCCATAATTTAAGAAAAAGAAAAGCGTTTATTGCCAACCAATCGGTTAAAATGTATTATAGGTGCCTTGCACTCGTGTTTTTTTTTTCCCCCTAGGTGTTTCCGTTATATTTTATATGTACAATATAAAGATTAATATAAGTTGAATTTGAATTCATTTATGTACTTTTCTGTTCACCACTCACCTGTAGTTCTTCATAATCGTATCTAATAGCGCCTGGTCGTATTTTCTTGCTAGAAAATTCATTCTCATTCAGTTTACTTAAGCACTTTTTTCAATCGATCTTTAGGATGTAGGATTTATCTATTAAACTTAACTTCATTGTTTTCTCTCTTTTCACTAGTTGTGAGATTGATCAAACAGTTATAAATGTTGATAAGTTGAATTTCATCTTTTTTTAGTTGTTGAAGACCTTAGTGTCTCACAGTTATGACAATTACTGTCCTTTTTTAGAGGGGAATCACTGCAAGTAGATGGAGGCACAATTAACGGCATGAATTGGCAAAACCGTGGGGGATAAGGGACGTAGCGCAAGAAGCCACCGACGAAGTCACAGTCACAGGCACTTTATATCCTATATAATAGATTGTATGGGTGATTCAAAACCTAATCCTAATCTAGTGTGATTAAATAAGTACTTAAGTACAGTGTAGCATCTCTTGTCTAGGGCTAAATAATGTACTTGTAGTCTTTGAACCAAAATAATACCGATAATAATGCACTTGAAGTTTGTGAAAACACACAAAAGCTTAAGTCTAGAACCTTGGACTACGTGAAATGAAGTAGCAGGAAGATAGTAGGGTTGATGTTAAGTTAGATGCTGTGCATGGCATTATTGAATACTAAAAAAAGTTGTAAGACCAAAGATAAATGAATGGATATTACCAAAGACCGAGGAATATTTACTTGCTAAGAGGATCCCTGTTAATTTTTTTTCTTCTCTTTTTTCATGTGAGGATGCATCAATGAGAAGATGTGAAAACATCGATTTTCTAGGGTGTAGAAAGGGTCGGGGTAGATTAAAGAATAGGTGGAGCGAAGTTATTAGAAATGATTTGAAGGCTTTAGGATTGACAGATGACATAGCTCAGGACAGTAAGCTTTGAAGATCTAGAATTAACGTTGCAGATTTTAGATAACATGTTTTTCGTGCGCTTACCTTAGTTCTCGAGGGGGCTTAAAATGTTTATGCACGGAGTTGGCTATCACTCATCGTGTGTTTCCAATCCTGGTGTATGCTTGTTGCATTTATTAAGTGACTTGTTGACTTTTGCGTTGCATCGTGTTCTGTTTTATTATCTACCTTAGCTATTTATTATCTTACAAAAGGATTTTCAACTGTAACATATTTTTTTAAATATTTTTTGTGGGTCTATTGGAATCAACTTCTATGTGAGTAGTGATATCCGCTAAGACAACACGTACTCTTATATCTAGATCTTTTCAAATCCGGTGAAAATGAGACCCACACTGAGAGATTATTATTTTTCTTTTAAAAAATAAAAATAAAATTATGCATACCTTTTGTCCACATATATTTAAAAAAAGTCCCCTGGGCCCTAGAGACAGAACAGAAGGGCTACTTATCCACGAGGGGTGACTGTCAGCCGTTGATTGCTAAAATAAATAATTGGAATGCACTATTCTTGATGCTCTCTCATTAGTAGGAGTTTTCCTTTTTGTTAGGGATTATTTAAGTACACGGCAAAATCTAGGTATACTTTAATTCATTAGGTTTGCTTTCATCACACTACTATAATATTGTTTAGGTATTAATACAGGTTAGTTTAAGTAATTTGATACTTATTTTTATTCCCTAAAAATTTCAAGTTCAAGGCTTGTAAATATAAAAAATCAGTGATGGAAAATTTCTACCTTTTTACCAACTAATGAACTGCTAGATTTGGTAAAATAGAAGTTCAAGGATTCAAAAAAAATAAAAATAAAATGACTAGGCCACTTGAAGATATGCATCCATATAAAGTAGTTTTGGAATACTTTTGTTAGACGGTGATGTAATTCGGATGCTCATGCAATCGGCTACTTCCAACCTATCGACCTTCAAGAAAGGATATGGGAGAAGAGGAGGCAAGATATTATCCACGATCCGGCTACACAGGATAGGTGTACTTTCATTTATCATTCATTAATATAATCCCCTTTGTTTGATTCCAAAAAAAAAAAAGAGTACTTTTGTGGATTTATTTCTTTTTAACCCATCAATAGCAATTAACTATAGAATTTCTCTTTGTCAACTTTCACGGAAAATTACGAAAAGATTATGGCCCTATTTTGCAAACAACTATTAGCTATTAACTATTTGTATTAGCTATTAACTGTTAGCTGTTTGAATTAGTTGTTTACATTAACTGTTTGAATTGGCTGATTGTAGAAAAACTATTTGATAAAATTAGTTGTTTCTAATAAAGTTGTAAGACAAAAGACTAATTCTCGAAAAAAGCTAATCAAATCACCTTTTTAGACCCAAAAAGCTCTTCTAAAAAGTTATTCTACCAAAGACATAAATTAGCTTTTTGATTAGGTCAAATACTTAATTTTGATCCAAAAAGCTCTTTTTAATTAATCAAAAAACTATGCCAAAAGTTGTTTACCAAACACCCTAAGTATTGATAGACTTGATCTTTTGTTTTAAATACAAGCCCCAGTATTTGATAAGAAAAGAAGGATCTATTATGGCAAGTGTCTTGCTTTTCATGCTATTTTATTGGATATTTGCTCAAGTAATTGCTAAGGGTCCAGTTGTTATATTATACAATCAATTGTACAAGAATATTTATACAATTAGATTTTGACTCACTAAAATACACTACAATCCATCTGAATTCGGCTCAATAAAAATATTGTATAATTCACGAACACTTACACTTGTATGCAGGGGCTTGACTCACTAAAATTATCATCATTACTATTGTTTGTGGTTGTTATTATTCTTGTTGTTGTGTTGTTGTAGCAATTAGTAGTAATTATTATTATTATTGTTATTGTTATTATTATTATTTTTATTAGTGATCGTTACTTGAATAAGTAAGCAATAACAACTATTGCAAACTTGTCTCGTTTGTTTAGATTTAGTGAGCATTAGTCGGTTGTACAGTGAGTAGTACATTTATTGAGCATTACAATGTTATACAAATATATGACCGTCAGTATAACTTATATGCTCATCGTTTTAAAATATTATACGCATATCTTCTACTTCAATCCAAATACCCATTTTAGATAACTAAAAATTTTTCAAACCAACATTAGTTAGTACATAAAATTAAATACAATTAACACTAAAATATTTGTAGGTATTAGATATTTAAGTGATGAACATTAGCTACGTAATTGATCAATTATGTTAGCTATAACTAAAAATAATTCATGCATCTTAGTGGGCTAACTCGTGGTTCTAGGGAGTTCAGTGTGTTTATAATGAGTAGGATCACTAACATCAAAAAAACATTTCATATACTTTAGTAAGCTTATAGATACTTCTAGTGAGTTATGATCCATTATCTTGAGCAAAATGATTAAAACTTTAGTTAAGCTGATATATACTTTTACTGAGTAGACCATACCCAAACCAATGCATGACACGCTTGGTGAACATTAGTTACGCAATTAATCAATTATGTTCGTTGTAAATAAAAATAGTTCAATATATCTTAATGAGGTGATTGACACTCAATTCTTGTGAGTTGTGATACGTTTATAATGATATCACTAACATCAAAAAACATTTCATATACTTGTAATGAGTTAACATATAGTTCTAGCGAGAAGGGATACATTTTTAGCAACCAACATGATTGACACCTTAGTGAATAGACAAATACTTTTAGTGAGTTGACAGACCCAGACTAACACATGATAAGATAGGTAAACTTAGCACTCGTCTACCCTGTTTTCCTCCAAAAAAATATTTCATATACTTTAGTCATGAGCTTATAGATAGTTCTAGTGAGTTATGATCCATTTTTGTGTAGCAACATAGTTGACACTTTAGTGAGTTGATATATATTTTTAGTGAGCAGATCTTACCAAACCAATGAGTGACACACTTGGTGAACATTAGTTATATAATTAATCAATGATGTTAGTAACAAATAAAAATAGTCCATATGTCTTAGTGAGCTAATTAATACCTGATCCTAGTGAGTTGCGACATATTTGTAACGAGGAGGATCACTAACATAAAACAAAAATATTTCATTATTTTTAGTGAGCTAACATATACTTTTACTGAGTTAGGATGTATTTTTATTGAGCAACATGACTAACACTTTAGTCAGCAGATCGATACTTTTAGTGAGCCAACAAATTCAGACCAATGCATGACAGGCCAAGTAGACGTAGCTTTTGTCCACGGAATTGTACCATATATTTTCGCTAAAGGTAAATTTGATTCTACCGCAAAAAAGGAAAAAAGCGCAGATAGTGTTTTTTTTTTTTTAAAGACATTTAGTTTGAACAAAATTACAAACAAAAAAATATAATCTCTGATGGAAAATAACTGAAAGTAAGCCCTATAATTTTCCTTATAAAAACATGAGGTTATGAGTGACACAAGCTTTTAGATTATTTTTGCATTCTATTACTTGACATTAGTTTTACAACCATTCTAAATACACTAACAAACTGTATATCAATTTTACACTAATATTATATGATGTAACTGTATACAAATATCAACCTAAAAATGGTGAATTTGAATGATTAAAAATTAAAATGAATTGATCACAATTTACTGGTGCGCTTTTAACATATTTTTACCAAAGCAAATATCATTTCTGTCACTTTTATTAAGGACATTATCCATTGTCGAATACTCATTTTATACGTATTAATTTTTTTAAAAAAATGAAATAATGTTGCTTTAAATCTAATCCACATTTTTGTTCTAAGTTAGACCTCATTAGAGGATCAAGGATCTGCTTGGTATGACTCGCATAAAGTGATGATCATTCTTTTTTGTTAGTAATCCGATCCGTCCCTCAAAATGAGGCCACCCAACATCAATGAGGGTCAAGTGAGGGTTAAAGTTTCGACCCTCTGACCCGACCTGTACTTAAAAAAAAAAAATTGTTACTTTAAGTGTTTTCAAAAGAAAACATAGGTTATGTACATTTCTGTTTAATTTTGCCTCTTGTGTCTCGGACCCTCAGCCGAACTTCAGCTTTCTCTCTCTCACCTCTCTCATTCTCTTTATGTTTGGTCTGTGTCCCCCAATTCAAGTTGTGACCCTTCATCTTTATATTTTTAAGTTTGCTTGTCCCCTCTCTTCCCATTAATATGAGCTCATCTCTCTTTCTCACTTTTCTAATTTGAACTTTGATCGGTAGGAATCAATTTTTCAATAATCCGAAGCTATCGCTGATGTTTATTTTTTGCAAAATTAAATGTTGTAATTGCTAAATTATTGAATTCATAACTATACTTGCTAGTTCGGATTTCTCATCACTTGGCCCTTATTTTACAAATTTACTTAGTGCGACGCTTCACAAAAAAAAAAAAAAAAGCGTGTGCAAAATATCAATTTACGTACAAGGTTATACGAGGGGTGGGTGGGATCGACCTGCAAGCACCCGCATGGACGGGTTGAGGGTCAAAGGTACGTTGACTTACATGAGGTCAGGTAGGATTAGTGTCGAAAAAATCTTACTGTCTGTGTGAAGAAATTAATGAAAGACTGGCTCACCTCAAGTAGGGAGTTTGGGTCTATATTTATATTGATATTCACAATTAGGGTTTACAAAAAATATTTACATATTTGGATCATACAATATCCTCTATTACACTCTCTCAACCAGGATGGAGGGGTCCACACACAGATTGGAGTTTAAAAACAAAAAAACACTGTACAAGGAAAGCCTTAGTAAACATCTCGACGAGTTCTAGCTGAATAGAAACATAGGTAACAACAAGATCACCATGAAAAAACGTAAACGAACAAAATAGGGGTGGACAATGGATTGGGTCGGGTCATGTTAAGGCTGACCCATTTACAAAATGGACCGGGTCGGGCCATGACCGGCCCGTTAAATATTTGGACTGGGTTGGGCCTTTTGTGCAAATAAACGGGTCAGGTCGGGTCTATCCATGAGCGATCCGATTTTGGCCGGTTTTAAAATGGAATAAATTTGCACAAAAAAACTATGTGTAATAATTATTGTTATATATATATTGTTGGCAATAGTGTTAAATAATTGGAACATATAAACTAGTGTATCAAGTAGGATTAAAAAAATAATGGGCTACTAAATAGGCCGTTAATGGGCCGACCTGACCCGATCCGTTAATATGCTTAATGGGTTGGCCTACTAGTGACCCGGTCTATTATTGACCTGACGCTTTATTGACCCTATTTTAAACGGGCCTACCCATTTGACACAATGGATACCCGGCCCATTACCCACTCCTAGAACAAAGCAATAGCCAACCTTGACGTGCTTACTTTGATCATGGAGAATAGGATTAGTAGTGATATATGTAGCGAAGATATTGTCACAGAGAACCTTGACAAGATCTCCCTAAGAGAATACCCAACTCAGCAAGAACATACCAAATCCATAGAGTCTCAGTAACAGTATAATCGATCACCCTGTATTCAACTTCACTAGATAATTTGGAGAGTGTGGGTTGTTTCTTAGAGCACCAAGAGATCAAGTTTGGACCCAGGAAAATGGCATAACTAGTTTTGGAGCGGAAATTATTTAAATACCCTACCTAATCAGCATGTGGGTAAGCAAAAACAATAGAGAGTGATTTTGCTCGTTTTAGCATAAGACCATGATCAGTTGTACCCTACAAATGTCTAAATATAGATTGCACCACAGAAACATGAGTAGTACGAGGAGCATTCATAAACTGAGAAACAAAATTCGTTGCATAAGATATATCTAGTTTAGTCATAGTCAGGTATTGCAAAGTCATTACCATACTTCGATACTCAATGGGATCAGATAGTAAATCTCTATCGATAAGAGATAACATGGCCCTAAAAGGAAGAGGAGTGCAGACGGGCTTGAATATGTGAATATCAAATTTTGTGAGCAGGTCATGTAGGTATTTGGATTTAGAGAGGAAAAGCATATCTAGAGTTCGTACAACCTGTACCCCTAGAAAATAGTGAAGGTCACCCAGGTCCTTCATGGGAAATTGAGTGGATGGAAGTTATATTATGTGGTGTAAAAGAGAGGGAAATTTGCCTATAAAGATGATGTTATCAACATATAAAAGCAGTATAAGGACATCAGTGGCTCAATGTAAAATGAACATGGAAGAGTTAATGCGACAACAAGTGAAGCCCAAGGAAAGAAGAAAACAACTGAACTTATGGAACTAGGCTCTAGGTGCATGTTTCAATCCATAAATAGATTTGCTTAGATTACACACATGATGGGGATAATCCAGGTGAATAAAGCCATGTGGTTGAGTCATGTAGAGGTCTTCATGTAAATCGCCATGGAGGAAGGCAATGTTCACATCAAGTCGTCTAAGGATTCAAACACAAGTGATGGCAAGGGAAAGGACAATATGAGTAGTTGTAGACTTCACTACAGGACTAAAAGTCTTGGTATAATCAAGCACAGCAAGTTGAACAAAGCCTCTGACAACCAAATGTGTCTTCCCGCGCTCAATAGCCCTGTCAAGATCATGTTGAATCCGATAAATCCACTTATAACTTAACGAATTCATGTTATCACAATAAGGAACAAGATGTCAGTATCATTTTGGACAAGTCCATTACACTCTTCTACGATTGGCATTTGCCAATTTTTATTGTTTAACACTTCTGGGAAAGAAGAAGGCTCTATTTTTGTGCAATATGCAGTCAAGGACAAAAGTTGACGAGGCTTACTAACTCGAGTCTTGGAGTGGGTTCGCATGGGATAACAATTCTTTGGAGGGGAAGACAGTGGAAGACTGGAGGAATGATGGGCTGCTGAAGTAGGCGCCCCCCGACTATAGACCGGGCTGGTTGGCATGGCTGTGGGAACGCTAGGTCTGGACTGGGCTCGAGTGAGCTGGTTGGTGCATTAAGTGGACGGAAAGGGGATGAATTAGTAGCAAGGGAAGGTGGAGAGGGCACAAGTGGGCCGAACTAGGATGGGCCAGAGGTAGGAGAAGATGGTGAAGGACTGGGAAGCGGGCCGAACATGGACGGGCTTATAATAGGCAAGGAAAGTGAGGGACTGGGAAGAACTGCAATGGGCTGGGCCGAATAGGAGACTGTATGTTGGATGGGCCTAATGAGATTAGGTCCGACGACCACTTAAGTCGCCTAGGGCGACAACTCTTGCTACCCTCTAATCTATATAAAGGGGTTTAAGGGGGTTAGCCTTGGTAGACGCTATGACGCGAATATTATATCTCCCATATTCTCCTACTTCTCTTTCATGGCCGAACTACCATCTATCGAGTTCTTGGGTTTAGGACGTGACACAATAAAGCGACTTTAGTAGCCGCTTGGTTTTCTATATTATCGTAGACTGTTACCGGCAGTATGCTTCCGCATTCAAGTTAGTCCTAACTATTCCTATAGTGGTATCAGAGTCTAAACTGTTCAGATTAGTCCCGATTGATAGGTTGATAAATTTGCTAAACCTAAGTTATTGAAAGCATGCTAGTTTACATGTTTAATTGCTTAATTTTCGTAATTATGCAACGCTGATATACTACCAGCATTGCTTTGGCTAGAATCAACAAAAGATAGAATTTTTGATTCATAATCATGGATATATATGTGAAATCAGTGTGCTGCAACAGTCGTCAATTACATATAGATCTGGTTTTTGATTGGTAACTAGCAGTTCTAATTCAACCAGATTATAACACAAAATTCACGAAAGCATGTTTACTGGCCAAAGATTGAATTTTTTTCCAGCTTAGTTATGCAATTGTATGCAAGCATGTTTTTCAGTACAGATTATTTGCCAAGCATGCTTCAATAACCAAAGACTGAATTTTTTATTATTTCGGTCTTACGATTATGTTCAGAGCATGTTTTCAGTATGAAATTCAACCTTCAGTTCCGATTAAATTGCTCTACTCATTATAGACAAAGCTGTGTGCCATTCATAAGTCAAGTGGCATGAATTATTTTGCCCGAATTACAAATAATAAACAAAAAAAATTTTTTTGGGTAAACTAAGGGCAGAACCCGAAATCCTAACCGTAACCCTAACAGTCTCTCTGCCACCAAACAGCCCCCACCACTCACGCCTTTGTGGCGGTTGGGGCGGCGAAGCCTCAGTGGCCCACCGAATTATAAGCCGATGATTAACACAAAAAAGGAGGAGGAGACAGGAAAGGGGAAGAACCCGAAATCCTAACCCTAATAGCCTCTCTACCCCCCATGACTCTAGAACCCTCACTCATCAAAATGATGGTGGCGGTAAAACCAGTCCCCACCACTCAGGCCTTCGTGGCGGCGGTGGCGGCAGGACCTTGGTGGCCCCCCCACACTAAAACCGGCAATCACCCGGAACCAAAAAAAAAAGGAGGCGGGGTAGAAGAAAGGAAACCATGTTTACCCATCAGAAACCAGGAGGAAGGGTGGCGCGTGGAGGACCTTTTTCGGTCCCCTTCTTCCTTCATCAGCCGCCCACACACGCCGATCTACACAACTACCAAAGAAGATTCGTGAAAACGCCATCCTAGGAGGCGCGTGCGCCCACCCGTCGCCACCTCAGTGGCACGTCGGTCACATGGGACACCTCACTAGACTCGGTTTCGGCCGATCTACACGGTGGGAGTATCAGTTCGCATCGAAAAAGCGTAGATCGAGGGGTGTGGATGTTTTTCAGAGGGCGGTGGTGGAGGGTCGGTTTTTGCATCATATGGGTTCCATTCTTGGGTGTGGTGGTCACGGGAACACCACCGCCAGGAGGCGGCCTAGGGCAGGTGGAGCTTGGTGCTCCACCACCATGGCGCCTAAGGCGACAAGAAACAGAAAAGGCAGAGAGGAAGAGAGACTCGAGCAGGAGAAAGAGAACATGGGTCTCGAACAAATAGAGTGAGAGAGGGTTAAGGTTAGAGTGAGAGAGTGAGTGAACTCACTCATATATATACCGGGCTCTTATTTATTTTGGGCCAGTTCATTTCTTGACTATTTTTATTCCTGCTGTGGACCTCCGTGAATGTTTTCTGTTTTGGGTCAGATTATTTTTCAGTAATTGTTGCTTTTGGATTTTAACTCAATTATTAAAATTATGTTAGTCATAGCATGATTTTTTATAATGATGTTCAAGTTGATAAGGTTTCATGTAATTCATTCATTCGTTGAATTAAGGTTTCGAATTAGTTTCAATCCTGAATGCACGAAAATATCAATCTGTTTAATGTCATATATAAATTCGTTTTATATATGTGTCGACTTAAAATTATCATGCTGAGTAACTTGAGATCAGTCAATTGGGTTGGAGTTATATGAATTCGTTTTATATATATGATTAGTATGTATGACATGAATTTGTTTTACTCGAACTCGATAAATATCTATATGATATGAGGATCCCCTTGATCGGTAAATGAATATGTTTCATAGGTTATATTATATAAATATGTTTTATACAATATCTCATCACATGAATATGTTTCATGATTTAATAATTTTATGCAGAAACATGAGCAATTATAAATTAGTTAACTGTTTTGTCATTATTGTAGTTACCAAAAATGATTCATTAAGTTTTACATGAGCAAGTTTCATGCTATAATTTGGATATATAGTATATTTGATTATTTTATGAATCTGTTTCATGAAATTTAAATTTGCAATATTATATGAATACGTTTTATATCATTTGCAAGTTTTACTATGAATTCGTTTCATCCAAACTTAAGAATTATAAAGATTTGTTCTATATATGATTAATTGCGATTAATATTTGGATATATTTCATGTTACAAATTGTGTTGCATTCGATTATATAGACATGTTTCATGTCAATCATGAATTATTAGTATGTTATATAAATGTATTTTATATGCATACGAACTGCATGAATTGTAATAAATTTGCTAATTGTTTTAACACTTTTTCCTTGCCCAAATTAATGAATGTGGATTCGTTTCATGTTACCTGCTAATTGTGTAATATAGCGGTATTTTATGAATTGGTTTTATGAAATTTAAATTCGTAATATTATAAATGTGTTTTATAATTTGCGAGTAACATTTGAATAAGTTTCATATAATTATATAAATGTGTTTTATATATTGCTGTTTGGGCATTTTATGAAATTCTTTTGTAACATGCTATTATTCAAATATGTTTAGCATTATAGGTTCATTTTATTATATAAATGTGTTTTATATAATAATTTGAATTTTATGTTTGGTATGTCATTGATAGAGTTCTAAACGACATATTAGTAGTTACAAATAATGAGATAACTTCATGTAAATTTGGTTTATATTAAGTTAGATATCTTTGTGATATATCTTAAATGTTAATTTGTTTAACCATAATATTCTCCATAAATTATGTTTTATGGAAAATTGTGATAAATAAGTTATAAAAACTTCTAATTCATGCTCGTATGAGATGATTATGAGCTTAGCGAAATTTTCGATCATACGACATGGATAATGGAGTTTTTGGTAATTTATTTATTTGAAAATATGTCTAATGTCCACTTTAAAGAATATATACCTTTTAGATATGGCAATAAGGTTGGTAATTTGTTTACCAATAAAAGAACTTGATAGCACTGACTATGATACATAATGTCAGAGGATTCAGTTTCTTCTAAATGAACTGAAATGTTAGGACACTCATTAGGTTCTAGGTCTTATAGGATGACAAAGATGGTACTGTTAGTGAACAGTATCTAGAAAACTTAAAAAAAAAAAACCAAAAGTTGTTCGAGAATAGATCGATCAAGATGTTATACTTTGTCGTATTGCATCAATGTCGATTTAGTGGGGAATTAAAAGTCATCCCACTATTGAGTACGCGTGGGATTAGCTTAGCATCAAGTTCGTCCGGATTCATTCCCTCAAAAAGTTTTGAACCTAAGATTGGTATTGTGAAAGGAAAAAAGGCTCAAGAAATAAAAAGAAGCATATAGCACGTGTGAGTGCTATGATTGTGGAAATAGGAATCTTATGCTTAGGATTGTCCTAAGTCGATTAAGGTACCTCCTTCCACAGCCACTCCTAGATAATGTGTATGCTCCCAAGCATTTGTTGCTAACTGGGATCCTTAGTGGATCGCAGATACGGGAGCAACCAAGCACATAGTTCAGGAACGAGTTAATCCTTGTGAACTTTCACTACAACACAGTGGGTTCACAAATTGTCATTTTGGGTAACGACAATAGAAAAGATGTTCTTGAATTAAAGACAAATCATTCGAGGCTCCTTGAAGGGACTACATTGTCTCTTCCCGATGCTGTTTATGCACCTGAGGTGCGATGTTTCCTTATGTCTTCTATCGCTAAGCTTAGTTTTCTTTAATTTTCGTCTAGATGTCTTAGACATCACATGGCATGGTTATTTGTTTAGCCATGTCACATTAAAAGGTGTTTTCAATGGACGAAATTGAACATCTTCCATCCTTGTCTCATTTTTGAATCTGTTTTAGACATGCTCATTTTGACCATAAGGTTCAATATAGAGTTAACTAGCTAAAGATGGCCTTTTAAGACCAACTCACTAGGCTTAAGGTGCAAAATGTGAGTTATACCTAGCTAATAAAGCAATAGGAAATCTTTTTTGTAAGATTTCGAGTCCATCAAATCCCTTAGCGTTCGTTCACTTTAGACACCTGCGTGTCCATGAATATAAAAGCATGTCATGGAGCTACATACATTCATGATACAGGTATATGTGCCTGCCATCTCACCATTATTAAGTACTTGATGTGTTCATATACTTTATAGCGGTAGTAGGACTCAATTGGGACGAAATATTAAAACTCTTTGAACCAATCAAGATCATGAATATTTTCTTCGTGAAACAAAATCCCGCAGTGTTGATTTTCTTAAGGATGAATTCCCTAGCATTTGGTGAAATTTAAAAGAAACTCAATTTGTAAGCGTTACAGCAATACTTTCAACCACCTCTCGGTGAGAGGGAGGATTTGAATTCTCACTAAGTCACCGAGGATGGTACACATTCCTTACTTGGTACGAATGATAAAGGTCTGTCTATCAAGGAGAATGAGATTCGTCCTCAATCTTCAATTGTTGAGGAGAGTTATTCCTAAACATGCAGGATTTGAATTCTCACTAAGTCGCCGAGGATGGTACATATTCCTTATTTGGTAAGAATGGTGAAGGCTTGTCTGTTAAGGAGAATGAGATCCGTCCTCAATCTCCAATTGTTGAGGAGAGTTATTCCTGAACATACAGTTAGTCCTCATGTTCAGGATCCCACCTCCAATGGATAGTAGGAGTAATCTTTTCTCCATAATCTGATCCCATACCTCTTAGAGAAAAGGAGGAGGGATTTCTCACCTAGGCAGATAAATAATGAAGGTCCCAGGATCCCAAGGACTAAATGTGGAAGAATTCCTCGACTATTTTTTCAAATCGAAAAAGAAATATTCTTATGCACTCCATGGGGAGATTAGATATCTACCTCTTATCAAGAGACGGTTGGCTCACTAAATCACAAAAAGTGATGGGATGTCATAAGGGATGAGATGGACTCACTGACAAGGTTTGAGAACTCGTTGAAACTCCACTCCGATGTAAGTCTTCAAGATAAAACATCGGATGGATAGTTCAATTGATAAGTTCAGGCCGGGATACTCCTAGCCCTGGTTTCCCATTCGGACTTTGAGTTGTTCGAAATGGAGTAAAGATTGTTTTTCTCAATGGTGATCTTGAGAAAGAGATTTATATGGACTAACCCATTGATTTTGTATCAAAGGGATAAGAGGACAATTTGTGTCATCTTAAAAGGTCCATATGTGATCTTAAGCAATCTTCTAGTTCTTGGTACTCTAGATTTCATAAAACCATTTTGACTTAAATGGTTTCAGAAGACCATAGTATATGTCGAAAGATCAACATGAGGATTATGTTCCTCATGTTAATGACATACTGTTGACTAGGAACAGCTTAGAGATAATTAAAACTACAAAAAGGTAGTCATCCCGTGTCTTTGAGATGAAGGACACAGATGAAACTAGGTATGTCCGAAGAGTGAAAATAATCCAAAACCGTCCCAAGAAGCATGCATCAAAGTGTCTTGGAACGATTTTGCGTTTATAATTCCTAACCCATAGATACTCTAGTTAAGAAGGGTTCAACCTTGAGTCTTACCTAATGCTCTAAAACAGATGACAAAATAGAGATAATGAATAATGTAGCTTAATGAAAGCCATGTTATGTACATGACCTGATATTGCTTTGCTTATAATTTGATAAGTCGTTATCAAAGTAACCCAAGACTTCCTGATTGACAAGTCATCAGGAGAATTAAATGCTACCTTCGTGGTATTGATAACTCAGCGTTTTGCTATCAAGGAGCAAGCCCCAAGTTGAGAGGATGCTCAAATTTTAATTAAGGTGGTAACTCAGATAAGTCTAAGTTAAACTCAGGACATGTCTTCACCTTGAGTGGGAGAGCCATGTCATGGTGCAGCAAAGAAGCACAGCTGCACAACAATGTTAGCGACGGAGGTAGATTGTGTATCTTGTACCATAGAGACAAATATTATTGCCATTTGGTATATATATATGTAGACTAACAAGGTGATTATGTTCCCTTAACTAAACCCATTCCTAGTGATGTGTCCAAAACTCATTGGTTGAGTCTTGGATTTCATAAGGTTTGGTATCTAGACATATTCTGTTACGTGATGGACATGTTTCTTTTATAGACAAGATGCTCATTGTTGTACGTTAGGCATATTGAAATGTCACAGGCTTCTAATTGGGCTAGTCGCACAGGCAATCACCCTGACGCTTGAGTAGCGGGTAGGATGAGATTGAATCATATTAGCACTAGGTGTGCAATATTGGTTGCTTACACTGGAAGTGTGTGAGTGGAATGAATATAGTCGTCTTAGTAAAACTAAGATGAGACTCAAGGGAGTCGAGTATGAAATAAGTTTTCATACTGAAGCACTAAAAGACGAATCTTGAGTGTCAAGACCAACATTCAGTATGTTGATCTAGTGGCTCAGGTTAGATTTTTGGGTGAAAATCTGGACTGACGATTCGTATGGCATAAAGAGTAACGAACCCAGCTGAGTGGGAGCTATGCCGTGACACACATCTCATACTATGTGTGCTTATAAGATGACTCATATGTGGGGTGACAATTGAATTTCCTATCACTTGTTACTGTGTGACTCTATGGACGATAACCCTTTGACTTAAAGCTATGATATTAAGTCGAAGCTTAATGATGCTACTTTAATGTGATTCTCAAGAACCACGATGTATACGGTTCAGCGAGAACACGTTAGGAAAGCAATTAAGCTAAGATGGGATTTCATGAGTGTTTAAGGAAAAATCTATCCACCATCACCATATCAACCCGGGCGATTATGTTGAGAACATAATCATATGATATATCAGGCATAAGGGATTAGAGATGCCACTGGTGATGTCTTGGGATATTTTTGGGGTATCGTATTTTGTGAAAGTGTTATATCAGTTGGATGGTAACTTAATATAACACTACTTATTATTTTTGATCGCACGTCCTATTCCTGGTATGAAGCGTGAGGAGTTGTGATACATGGAGAATACGTATTTTACGGCCTAAGTAGCCGAGTGGGAGCTGTTGGATGGGCCTAATGAGATTAGGCCTGATGGCCACTTAAGTCGCCTAGGGCGACAACCCTTGCTACCCCCTAACCTATATAAAGGGGTTTAAGGGGGTTAGCCTTGGTAGACGCTATGACACGAATATTATATCTCCTATATTCTCCTACTTCTCTCTCATGGCCGAACTACCATCTATCGAGTTCTTGGGTTTAGGACGTGACACAATAAAGCGACTTTAGTAGCCGCTTGATTTTCTATATTATCGTGGACTATTACCGGCAGTACGCTTCCACATTCAGGTTAGTCCTAACTATTCCTACACTGTAGAATAGGTCCAGATGTCGATGAGCTAAGATTCTGAGGCTGAAAAGGTGGGTCTAGCCCTGAAGAGGGAGTGTGCAAATCAAATGAGAGGGAATTGGGTACATAGATAAATTCGAGAGGAGCAATATTGCAGGCTTTGGACTCAAGGGATTGCAATTCATGCTAGAGAAAGACATCTTGATGAAATAAAACATGATGACTCACATAGACAGGTCTCGAAGTAAGATCAAAGGAATGGTACCCTTTATAATTAGAAGTGTAGCTACAAAGACACAACGTTTTGATGGGGGTTCTAACTTATTTTGATTATTCAAAATATATGGAAAGCACTCACACTTTAAAACCCATAAAAATGTGTATTCCGGAACTTTGTGAAAGAGTTTTTCATAAGAGAATTAACCATCCAAAATGGGGGTAGGAAGCCTACTTATTATAAACATGGCAGCATAAACAACATCCACCCAAAACAGACGGGGTAGTTGTACATCAAGTAGAATGGTGGGTGTCGTTTCTATAATATGACAGTGTCTCTTTTCAACAACTGCATTTTGTTCGGGAGTTCTGGGACAAGATTTTTGAATATTAATGCCATGGGCAACAAATAAGCTTTTAAAGAGTCATTATCAAATTCTTTCACGCCATTATTTTGGAAAATTTTAATTCTGCGGTCAAACATGGTCTCAACTAGCTTTTGAAGACACAAAAATGTTGAAACACTTCTACCTTGTTTTTCTTGGGATAAATCCAAGTAAATCAAATGTAGCCATCAAGAAAGACAACATAATATCAAAAGTTTAAGTTTGAAAGTATAGGTAACTGCCAGACATCAGAATGTACTAAATGAAAAGGAGTTCCATGACAACGTTTAGCATCATGAAAAGTTAATCGGTGAGTTTTGCCCAACTTACAAGATTACTGAATTTAGAAATTAGAGAAATGAAGTTCTTATGCCTAATAGTCTATAAGACACGAGACCCACGCTGGCCATGATAACGATGCTAGACATCCCTAGACGCATGGACAACTAAAGGACCAGCATGAATTCTGGAAATAGGAAGAAGATAGATGCCACTATCACTGGAACCCTCAAGAAGAGTTGTCCCTATTGCTTTGTCTTTTATATGCACTGAAGAGGAATCGAAACCAACTTCGCAATTACTATCTTGGCACAACTTCTGAACAGAAAGTAAATTATATTTTAAATGTGTCACATGTAAAACATTGTTGAGAGCAGGTGACAAGTTAGAATTGGGTAAACACACTTAGCCAACAACATGAATAGGCAAACAAGTCACATTACCAACAACAATAGAATCCATGCCGGTGTAAAAGAGCTAGGAGAAATAATACTTTCTGTAGGGGTCATGCGAGATGAGGCAGCAGAGTAATGATACCAGAGAGTTTCATTGGCTTCGCCGGACTGAATACTGGCAAGCATATTCTATCCTAAGTAGAATTGGTTTGAGAACCATAAGAAAATAGCAGGGATGGTAAGGAGAGGTATGATTTGGGGGAAAGACAAAGTTGACAAACAACTTGACGGAGATGTGTTAGCACAAAATGTTGGGCAAAAACTATTAGATTTCACTGAAGTATCAAAAGAGGTGAAAGCAATACAAGAACTAGAACTAGAAGATATACCTGAGGCAACTGAAGTATGCCCCCCAAAGACTGATTTTGATGTTGCGCCCCCACAACTACCATTATTGCCTTAACCCCTACCAGGTCCTCCAATACGGCCCCCATTGGGATAATTGTCATGCAAGTTGCTACCTTGACCACATCTGTTATTATTTGAGTGCCCAATACCCGAATTGGAATAATTAGAAGCATTTAGAGAGTTGCCTGTATTGACAGAAGGAGCAGTAAAAATGGGTAGGTAAAGAATGGAAGTTTTGTGTTTTAAATCTTAGGGCTGTAGAATTCTTGCCCCTTACCTCTCCCTTTTACACGGCCACAAGGCCCTTGAATTTATACATGCTATTTGCTTGCTTGCATGCCAAGTAGAATCAAAATCCTAGCAATACAAGGAAACTTGCCTATTCCAAATCTACTTACAATCAATTTGTTTCCTAATACAATTTGTCTCCTAATACTCCCCCTCAAGTTGGAGCTGACAAGCTAGTCAGACGCAACTTGCTTTGCAAATACTGAAACTGCCGCTTGCCAAATGCTTTGGTGAAGATGTCTGCAGGTTTATCTTTTGTTCCAACATGTGATAGCGTAAGAATTTCAGCGACCACCTTTTCCCTGACAAAATGACAATCAAGCTCAACATGCTTCGTACGCTCATGAAACACTGGGTTTTTGGCTATATATAGAGCAGCTTGACTGTCACAAAACAACTGCATGAGCTGGTGCAAGAAAATGCCTAACGAGGCCAATAAGTTACATAGCCAAACCAACTCACTAGTAGCAACTGCCATAAATCTGTATTCAGCTTCAGTGGAAGACTGAGAAACAGTGGCTTGCTTCTTGGTTTTCCAAGAAATAGGGGACTCACCAAGTTGCACAAAGTACCCTGTTAAGGATCTGCGAGATAGTGGGCACGCCCCCAATCTGAATCACAGAACCCAGATAGCTTCATCTCAGAACTTGCCTTGAGAAGGATGCCAAATCCAGCAGTTCCTTTCAAATAGCGGAGCACACGTCGAGCAGCTTCCATGTGCTCTTCTCGGGGAGTCTGCATGAACTGTGATAAGATGTGTACTACGTAGACAAGATCAAGGCATGTAATGGTGAGGTAAATTAAACGACGAATCAAACGTCGATACTTTGCAGCATCTTTCAAGAGATCCCCATCAGCCAAAGCAAGCTTATGATTTTCTTGATGGGCAAATCGGCAAGCTTCGCTCCTAAAAGGCCACACTCTTGTAGTATCTCAAGTGCATATTTTCACTGGCACAAGAACAGGCCTTGTGGTCCTCGAGCTACCTCAATACCCAAAAAATATTTTAGACGACCCAAGTCCTTAATGCTAAAACATGCATATAGGTAATTTTTGAATTCCTCACATGCCTAAGTATTGTTTCTGGCTAATACAATATCGTCAACGTATACTAATAAGGCCATAAAAATTTTCCCTTTACGATAAATAAACAAGAAATAATCGGCATAAGATCGAACAAAACCATAGTCACAGAGTGTAGAGGATAACTTGGCGAACCATTGTGTGGGGGCTTGACGAAAGCCATAAAGGGATTTCCTCAATTTGCAAACCTTGTTAGGATGACTAGATTTAAAATCGGGTGGCATACGTGTATATACTTCTTCATCAAGATCACCATGGAGGAAGGCATTGTTGACATCTAACTGATGTAAGTCCCAACCTTTAGCCACAGCCATTGCCAGGAAACAACGTACAGTAGTCATTTTTGCCACTGGTGCAAAAGTTTCGGTATAATCAAATCCTTCAACTTGATGATCTCCTCGTATGACCAAACGCGCCTTATAGCATTGAAGTGAACCATCCGAATTATACTTCACACGATACACCCATTTGCAGCTAATGGGCTTCTTATCCGGTGGTAGATCTACTACTACCCATGTCTGATTCTCTTCTAATACTTTGATTTCTTCTGCCATTGCTTGTTGCCACTGAGGTTCTTTCACAGCTTCTGAATAAAACCTGGGCTCAACTACCTTCATAAGTGCAGCTAAATATTTTTGGTGAGAGATAGAAAAATTTACACTTGTGACATAACGAGTTATAGGATAGCACGTACCTGAGGACCCTTTTTGTAGTGGTGGAGCTGGCGAGAGGGGTTCTTCTATTCGGGCACCGTAACACACAAAATCATTCAAGTGGGCTGGCGTTTTTCTGGGCCTGTCACCACGCCTCATGGACTGGGCCGGCGCTGGCCCAATTTCGCTGTCACTGGCCCCTGGGCAATTCGGGTTCTGGGCCTGACGTTCTGGACTTGCAGCATGTGTTAGACTCGGCCCGCCTTGTTGCTCCCCCTGTCCTGGCGAACAGATCAAGCCCTCGGCCTGCTGATCTGGGACGGCAGGAATTACTGAATCCAATTCATCTGGTTCCAGCAGCAGGTCAGGCCCATTACTTGAACTCCCCCTTACGTAGACTAGGTTGGGGAGTCAAGTTTACAGCCCAATGTACCGAACTCCTTATCATCACCAAACAGCATACCATTTTGCCTCTCATCAGGCTGTGAACCCGACATGTTTGCCTTGTCGACTTGGCTGAAAGGAAACACCTCCTCATAAAATACAATATCTCTACTAACAAATATCTCATGAGTTTTGAGATCATAGACTTCCCATCCTTTTTGCCCATAAGGATACCCCAAAAAAATACCTTTCCTACTACGTGTCACAAACTTGTCTTTAGGTTTTGGGCAATTTTTAGCGAAACACAAACGTCGAAATACTCGAAGATGATCATAAAATGGTTGTTGATGATAGAGAACCTCATGTGGACTTTTGCCTTCCAAGGCTCTATTGGGTTTCCTATTTATCAAATGGGTTGCTGTCAAAACACATTCACTCCAGAATCTTAAAGGTAACCCGGCCTGAAACCGCAATGCCCTAGCCACATTTAGAATATATCTATGCTTGCGTTCCACCCTACCATTTTGTTGAGGGGTTCTACACAACTAGTTTGATGAATAATTCCATTGTTAAGATAGAATTCTTTCATTGGTCCGGATTTAAATTCAAGCCTATTGTCACTCCTTATTATCTTTACACTTTTTCCAAATTGTTTTTGTGACATAGCCACAAAACCCTTTAACAACTTAGCTACCTCGCTCTTTTCTTTCATTAGGTACACCCAAGTGGCTCTACCAGTGTCATCCACAATAATAAAAAAATAAGATGCACCACATAAGGTTTTTACTCTATAAGGTCCCCAAATGTCACAATGAACAAGTGCAAATAATTCACTAGCTTTATTATCACTCGGAATGAATCTACTTCTAGTTTGCTTAGCCTTAAATCATACATCACAAATATCTTTATTACCTCCACAAATTCCTAAACTTTTAAAGAAACCCGACATGACTTCATGACAGGGACGCCCAAAGCGGTGGTGCCACAGCTGTTTTGCGCCTACTGCATTCACTTGGCTCTTCACTTGTGGTGTCCCCGCATAGTAGTATACCCCATCTCGTTGCTCACCTACTCTAATCGGAGTCCTGGAAGTGCGGTCCTATAACACACAAGATTTATCAGAGAAGGTCACAGTGCATTTCAAATCTCTACATAATTTAGCCACAGATAAAAGGTTACAGTTGAGTTCGGGAACATATAAAACGTCTTGCAAAGCGTCTCCCTTTTCTAAAGTCACTGTTCCCTTCTTTTTGGCCAAAGTATGGGTGCCATTGGGAAGAGAGATGGGTATGGGTCGAATCATTGTTACTTCATTAAGGTTTTTCCAGCTTACAAGTCATGTGAGACGAGGCTCCGCTATCAATTAACCACGGCACATTACCTGATAACTTTTCATAGCCACCCTTTGGAACATCAATGAGGCTTAAAAGATTCTTTACCTGCTCCGGAGACAGACCCGGGATTACAACTTGTGAGGTTTATGGAGCTGATGTCGCCACTGCTGGGTCTCGGACAGGCGCTGCTGCTACTTCGTGTTGGCTATTTCCCGGCCTGCACCACGCGCACGCGTCCACCTCTTCCACGGGCACCTCTTCCGCCTCGGCCACCTCTTCCACAACCCCGAGTTCCCTAACTTGATGGATAGCCAATAATCTCATAACAACTTCTCTCTTCATGCCCGTAGCGTCCACAGTGTCTGCAAGTATTCTTCTCGCCTCCACCCGTTTTATCTTTCACGGCAAAGGCCATGGAAGTTTCGGGATGGTGCTCTCTTCCGTGCATCAGTTGTTTGTGATTTTCCTCTTGTTGGATCATGTTAAAGATTTTGTCTAATGGTGGTAGAGGATCCAAGGCTAGAACTTGGCTTCGTACATTAGCATAGGTTTCGTCATCAAGTCCCATAAGGAATTGGTGAGCTTGCTCTTCTTCTATACCATCTGTACTACTTGGGCTCCAATGTCACACTCACACTTTCCACATGTACATCATGGAATTTTCACATAATTGTTCAATTTGGTCCACATACCCATCAATCTAGAATAAAAGTCAACAACTTCACGGCCTCCTTGCTTGGCCGCTGCAATATCCATTTTTAATTTATGGATTTTTGGTGTGTTGGGTACAGCATATCGTTTACGCAGGTTTTCCCACATCACCGTAGCTAACTCTACGTATGCTACACTTGCGTGTAATTTTGGATCAATCACATTGATAATCCAAGAGCATATCATAGAGTTCACCATCTCCCATGCATTTTGCTCGGCTGGATTTTCACTTACTTTCAATTCTGGTTTTTTAATGGTTCCATCGATGAAACCTAACTTATTTTTTGATCTCAAAGCGGTTCTTACGGCTTGTTTCCATAAGTCATAATTTTTGCCATTGAAGATAATGGATGTAATCGCCACCCCAGGCCCTTCGGACGGATGAAGGTAATAGGGGGGGTTAGGTTCGATCATCTTTTTGCTCATGACTCTGATACCATAAAGAATAGAAGCTTTGTGTTTTGAATCTTAGGGCTGTAGAATTCTTGCCCCTTGCTTCTCCCTTGTACACGACCACAAGGCCCTTGAATTTATACATGCTATTCGCTTGCTTGCACGCCAAGTAGAATCAAAATCCTAGCAATACAAGGAAACTTGCCTATTCCAAATCTACTTACAATCAATTTGTTTCATAATGCAATTTGTCTCCTAATATAGGGCCTATTGAGAGGATCTAGAAGAGGAGGACCTGATCATTTGAAGAACCCAGGGCTCATATATAATGAGTTTTGTGTGTAACTCATCAAAAGTTGTTAGAGTATGAAAGTAGGTATTGTCCCACATTGATAAAATTCAAAAAGTATGATAGTGAGTGTCGTCCCACATTAATAAAATTAAAGAAATTGAGTATGTATATAAGCTTGTGAGTTACTCCACCCATTGCCAATTGGTTTTGAGATAGAACCTCATTTGAACTTGTATGCATGACTTTTTGTTAATTGCCCAATTGATATAAAAAAATTTAACATGGTATCAGAGTAAGGTTGCTCGATCTTAATTTGCCACCGTCCTCGTTTGATTAAAAATGATGTGCATGTATTGGACCTTATTAGTAGCCCACACGTGAAGGGACGTATTGGAGTATGAAAATGGGTATTGTCCCATATTGATAAAATTCAAAAATTATGATTGTGGGTGTTTCCACATTAATAAAATTAAAAGGTTTGAACATGTATATAAACTTGTGAGTTACTCCACCCATTGCCAGTTGATTTTGAGATGGAACCTCATTTGAGTTTGTATGCATGACTCTTTATTAATTGCCCAATTGATATAAAAAATTTAACAAAAGTGAGATGTCACCCAAAGCATGTGGCAGCAGTCACGAAGATATCACATTGATAATCCCAGCCGTCAATAGTAGAGTGAACTAGTTCCTGATCAGTCAATGGTGAGTTTATAACAGCAAGGGAGTCCTATATTTTTGATTTTCCGAAGAAAGGAATTCATGGAGTGAGATGCTTTCGTCTTTAAATTCATAAGTTTCTGTCTTAATTCCAAAGTTTTAGTGAGACTAGCAGTAAGGAACCGCTTACAAATATTATCCCAAATCTAATAGGAGTAAACCAAGTCCCTGCCCTCAAGGAGACCGTCATATAAAATAGTAAAAAAAGAAGAGAGTGAAGCATTTGATCAACCCGAAGCCATTGTGAAAACAATATATTGATCACTTCTCGCCCAATCGCATCATAGATCGTGGTTGACGGTGGTAGATTGGATCCATCAACTAGGCCAAGTAGATTATAAGAGAGAAAAAACGCAGTGAATTGAGTCCGCCAATTCAAGTAACCATCAATAGAGTGTAAGGGTATCATGACGAAGCTTGTGATATTGATATTTGTAAGAAGACTCAGCGAGGATGGCGAGAGCGGAAGCGATAGGGTAGTGATTCCATTGAGGTGCACGACCTGTAGTTGAGGCATGACTTAGTCAACAGCAGAGGACAACTCAAAACGACGGGAACCATAGCCTAGGAAAGTTGAGGAGGTGGAGGGAACCGAGTACAGCATGGTGGACGGAACCAACAGAAGGAGGTTGGCAACACCAGTGAGCGCTGGCATCGGGTCAGACACCAATGTGTTGACCGAAGGTCCGGCAAACTTGACAGAAACAAGCCGCTGAAGAGAACAGGACAGCTACATGATCTTCGAAAGGGTTAGGGCTGCGAGGTACATTCGATATGAGAGCATGCTGAGGCCGAACAGGTGTTGCGGGTGTCGTGGCTTCGGTGGAGACGGTGTTGGTCTAAAAATCGAAACATAACAATGGTAGGATAGGTGGTGGTGAAGCCATGTTTTCCGACAAGGGGAGAGAGACTGAGGTTCGGAAGAGTTGCTTGAGGGAGAAGCAACGTGGACAACTACGGTTGAAGCGCAATTTTTTTAAAAAACAAAAAAAAACCCTAGGCTCTGATACCGTGAGCTGAAATTAATCAATGAAAGACTAACTCACCCCAATCAGTCAATTGGGAAGCCTGCGTCCATACTTATATTGACATTCATTAGGGTTTATAGATAACATTTACATATTTGGATCATACAATATCCTCTATCAATCCATCCCTACTGACCCACCCCTGAATCTGACCTTCATATTTTGATCATGCTATTTTAAATTTTAAAATCAAAGAAACTCACGTGTCTTTGCTAGTCTTATATTACTCAGTAAAAACGACATATAATTTAAACTAAAAAGTTATAGTGATTGTCACTATATGACTCCACTAAAACTCAAAAAATCTTAACCGTTAGTATTGAAACTAATAAATCCTTACCATTCATCTTTTCCACTATTAACTAAATTAAGGTTTAATTTTTCCAAACCCAAGAAAGTAATTGTTTATTGCAAAAAAGTAATTAACTAGCAAACCGATAGGCATTCACCCAGCCATCGATATTCGTTGTCCAGGGTGGGGGGGCACTGATTGCTTCCGGTCTTAACTTTTCCGGCCAAAGTCCCACCTCTTCCATATTTCCCATAGCATGCACATTTTTTTTTTTTTTTTGGTTTTTGTAAATTCACATAGAGAGTGTTTGATTGCAGGAGCTTTATAGAGAAAAAGAAATTTTTGAAGAATCTTTAGCTGTTTTGATTAGTCAACACAGCTAAATTAGTATTTGGTTGAAAAGCTATTTGAAAGAGCTGTCTGGACCCAAACAACTTGTTCTCAAAAGGTTATTTTAATTAGCTTTTTGGGAATAGCTGTTTGTGAAAACGATATAACCACCCAACAGTTTAAAAAAATTACACTATATGCCATTAATCTTTTGTAGTGATATTTGATGTTATGTATTATTTAAATTTAAATAACAAAATAATATTTTAAGACATAATCATCATATTTAGATATACACAAGTTGAAAAGAAAAAAAAATTAATAAGAATATAAATTATGTACAACTAGTAATAAATTAAAGTTTTATCAATAAAGTTAATTTGTACATATGACATCAATTCAATTCTTTTCAGAAAGAAAATAAGATAACTAGTAAATAAAAAAATATTTTTTATTAAAAAGTAATTTAGTGACAAATAAAATTTTACTGAATATTTTTTTTAAAAATAACTAATTTTACCAAACACTTCTTTTATAAACAGCTAATTCAAATAATTAGCAGCTTATTCAAGCAGCTAATAGCCAGCAGCTGTTTATCAAACAGGCCCATGATTCTCCTACTCCCCCTTCCAGTTCTTTGGATCAAGAGACCAACCCCTTTCCCCTGTTGTGTACTTTTTCTGACCAGTAGTGCCCATCCCCTAGATGTTTTCCGGCAAGAAGCTTTTTTTCCGATTTCATAGAATCATCCCCTCCATCAGTCACTGGTTCAGTAATAATCGAGTAGAGATAGATACAAGCAATGAGTCGCCAAGTAGCGAGGGTCAGTTTCTAGCCCAAATCGGAAGGAGGGAGGGGGCCAGTGGCAAGAAAAAATGCAGAGTGAGAGGGTAGGGTCGGATTATTGATGAAAGGAATTGGAAGAGGTGTAGGATTCCATGAAATCGTAACAACCTTGTTTCTTGGGAATCATCGAGTAGGAAGCTTTGGCCGGAAAATTGGAAAGTTTGGAAAATTGGAGGAAGGAGCTTCTCATCGAAATAATTAGGGGACTTATTGGAACTTGACCGGAAGATATGGAGGGGGGGTTGTTCACTAGAAACCATGGAGTTTGGGCGCAACAACGGAAAATCAGGGCAGGAGCTGATGAATTAGTGAAAGCTGAACTCTATTCCATTTATTTTCACTAATTTCATAATTATATTATTTTATTTTATGCAACTAAATCTTAATTTATAAAAGTTAAAAACTAGACCGTGAAGATTCGTTAAAAAATATATGTACCATTGAGATCTGTTCAATTTACGATAGTTGTCATACAGCGACAACCACTATAACTATTCTCTAATTGAAAAAATCCTTTTTGGGGGGGGGGGGCGGGGGGAAGCAAATAATTAGAGCACCGGATCACTCTCTTCCACTACTTCATCACTAGTTCTCACATAGGCACGGTATTGAATCTGTCTGCCAATTGTTTCACATTTGATTAGCCTACTACGTACTCTGTCTTTGGAACTTCCTGAGGTTGCATTCTTTCTGTAGATTTCAGGCACTGCACCACCAAGCCGTGATTTCCTCCAATTGCAGAATCACGAGTACCATCAATCTCATATCCTTCTGAAAATCCCGACATCTTGAGAATTTTTTTGATTGACCTTAAAATTTTCTTTTATCCAATTATGCATTTTTAATAATGTTTTACAGTATTTATTCATTTATCCAATTATGCATTTGAAACTAATGTAGCTAGAGATATCGATTACCTTAAAATTTGATCCTTTTTTGCAATAGTTGTGGGGGTTAAGAACCACTAAACAGTTTTTTAAGAAGAGTCATAAGTTATAATTTGGAATTTAATAGGGGGGTTTTTTTTAACATGGGAATTTAATGGGCTGTTAATGAAGGGTTTTGTCTACCTTTGATACAGTAATACACTTTATCTTAACTGTTGCCTTAAAACAATATACTGATACGTGAACCTACGCAAAATTCATACGTACGGCTACTTTGAATTACGAGGGTGAATAGAATTCTGAAGCTTACGTTGGATTTACATATTAATTTATCTTTTCACGAGTCTATTAAAAGAATTCTTTTTGTAGTAGGAATGTTTACAAAAATAAAAACATCTACATTAAATCTCCTCAATTCCTACAAAAGTAAGATCCATAGGTGTTATTTTTGCAGTTGTTATAAGATTTTCTTTTTCCTAGTAGACAAATGTCTCTTTTGAAAAATAAAGAAAATCTCTCTCTCTCTCTCTCTAAGTCTGACTTAGCAGGTCTTCTTCAGGCTCACGCCTACAGTGGGACAGCATTCCATTTTGGGCCAAAATGTTCGAAATCCAGCCCAATAATTGAAAAGGGGTGAAAATTCTTTACGAATTCGTTATGCTAATCATGGGCTCCAACCGGATATAATCCAACCCAATGGGCCGACCTTCCTTAGTTAATTAGGCTGACACTGTACTAAGGCCCGTTGGGCATCATGACATGTTCCCCAATTCGATTGAAAGACATCACGGGTCTCTATATATATATATATATATATATATATATATATATATATATATATATATATATGCGTGTGTGGGGCTTTAGGAGAAAACATGGATGGAAATTTTAGGCTCACAAACTTAATTTATTATATAGTAATTTTTTTCTAATACAAAATAATTTAACTTGGTATGTTTAACTTGAATAAGATCTAATTTTGTCCTTTACTCTTGGAATAGTCCAATAATATCATTGAACAAATTGATTAAAGTTCATTTAAATTTAATCGCTAATTATTATTGATCATCATCCATTCAAGAGCCAGAGATAAATAAACCAAGGGGGGAAAAAAGGAGAATGGCAATGATAATTAATTAAAGAATTGTGGTGCGACGATGGTGGAATTATTATTACTTTATGGAAACGCTAGAGAATTACAATAGCCATTTCCTGTGGAAAAAAAAAAAAGAACAAAAAATCATAGCTGTGCACGTTGTAAAGTACACCTCCACCAAATAAATTTCCTCAACATGATATATATATAGATATATAATATTTATAATATATATTGCTCTTGAGTTCTTGGTGGTATGCCATTCACCATCTCAGCTTGGAAGGGAAATACTGCCCAAAAAAAAAAAGATTTCATTAAACAATAATGATATGATGATGAATTATTGATTTTCTTTTTAAAAAAAGTTCGGAAGGCTTAAAATCACTACGTTTGCCCCTTGTGTCATATCCAAATGCGACTTTAGAGTTTGTATTTAATTTGAATTTGAATTTGAATTTGGATTTGGATTTGAATAAAGAGTTTCAATTTACCTTGTCAATAAGGGAGAGATAATACGGCTTCACTTTCTCGACATCAATCCGAACCTTGCTCTTACTGTACAGATCATATTTACTGAAAAAAAAAAAAAAGAAGTTAAAAAGTAATTAAAATTTTAATTAATTATTGAAAGATAATTATGAAAAATAAATAATTTGAGGGGGAGTTTTACTTGAAAATTTTGAGCCATTTTAAGCTCTCCTTGTCTTCATCATTGAGCAAGTACGTATAAGCTCCAGACTTGTGCAGGGCTGCAAGATCATGAAATGACATTTTTTTCAATCACCATTAACAAAAATTATTTGTCAATTAAAAAGAATGGAAAAAAAAAAGATGTAAATTATTATTACAGTTCTAGAAATAATTAACATACCATAGAAAGAATGGTTTCGGATTATGAAAAGAGCAGCCGGAGGAAGAGTTGTGCCATTTTCTTTGGCCACCTGCATCATTTCAAGAAAATATTATAAATCATGAACAACATAAATAGGCCGCTAATGAATTCCTTTCATGCTTAGGTTAATAGATTATGATTATATATGATTTGAGTATGATCAATTTCAAATTTTGTAGTCGGAGACGGAGAGTTTATTAATCTAGAAATAGAGTTTTTTTTTTTTTTGTGTGTGTGTATGAGACGTAGAGGCTGGTATAGGTGGGAATCGAACCCATAATTGTATTTTTTCCTACTTTGTTTAGGGGTGGGGTGGGGGGGGGGGGGGACTTACCAAATACATATAATCATCATGTCCAAATGAAACCAGGACATTTTCAAGGCCACATCCTTGAGAATAGATTCCATACTTGGTGTTGTAAGCTGGGTTGTGATAGTCTGGGTTGTCCTTGAAATACTGGTCAATGTTAACAACATAAACCCATTAGGCCAAGCTCATTCCACCCCAACAAGTTAGTTAGTTAATTAATTAACCAACAAGTAAGTTAGTTAATTAATTAATTAATTAATGCTATGTATCTAGTTAGTAGTTACATACCTTGTGGTGCACAATGGATTCATCAAATGCGCATCCAACTGGGTAAATGTCCCCCACAACAGCCCATTGTGGAAGCCCACCAAATGCTGGGTGAACCAACACCTTTCCAAGATCTGAAAATCATATAATAATGTACGTTAGCATTAGTATCTCTAATTGGTCACAGTTACAAACTCCTCCCCCCCTTCCCCCCTCTCTTTATATGTATCGTTATAATTAGAGAGTCGATACAAAATTATTAATGAGATTTTAGCCTAATAGTTAGATTGAAACTTCTTTACAAATTAATACGGGTGCAAATAAATTAAAGAAGATTCACGTACCGTGAATGAGGGCAGTCAGATGAAGCCAATCTTCATTCGGATAGTCCTTTCTAATGGCTTCAGCAGTTTGAAGCAAATGCTCAATTTGAGGCTCGTCCAAATCAGGATCACTCTCATCCACAACAGTGTTTAGAAGCTCACAACATTCCCATATGCTCATCACTGCCTTGTCCAATTTTTTGTACTCCTCCCTCATCTTTCTCACCTGATATTTGCCGTTACACAATCACATTAGTCTCTTCGTTCGAATCCCATCTCTCCCCAGACTCCACTAAAGCAGACTAACATTGGGAGTTGTTATTGCTATTGTTGTTGCTGTCGTACTTGAAAGGCAAGGCAAATGATAATTGAAGTGCGGAGGGAAAAAGGGGATGATCAACTTACGAAGTCAACAGTCTGATTGATGTGGTTTTGCCTATAGAATTCAGCAACGATTTTTTTCCTTTCGGTTTCTGCTTCATAGTCTCTGTTACAATCAAAGTACAGTATGAAAACCACGCTATTTATTTGGGTTTAAAAGGATGCAGATATATAAACCGATTGTAAAATGGAATATGTTATTTGGGTAATAGAGGAAGACCTAAATGTGTTGCCAAAAGCATTGGTATCAGGAGCAGCAAATCCTTCGGTTGAAATCAAGTCTTTTGGTTCAGGCATCTTAAACCCAGCATCCAATACTAGCTCACTACTCTCCAAGGAGTCATTCTTCTTATTCTCCTCCACCACTTGGTTTTCTATTTACAATCAAAAATCACAACATCGCTTTAGAAAATTAACATGAACATATATATAAATGAATATTATTATTAAGTTAGATGCAAAAAAAAAAAAAATTACATCCAATAGAAAAATAAAAAGGATAATTACAAAGAAAAATTGCATTATTGGTGCAAAATATTGCTTGATTTTCACTTTATATCGAGGACTTTCGTTTTATTTTATTTAATTTTAATATATCCAAGTTGATCATGAAAAAAGTGATTTTAATATTTTGTCTTGTGGCTGCCAGAAGTAGAGAACAATGAGGAAACAAAAACTTGTAGATAATTTTAATCTTCTGCCATCTGTATCAAAACTCGAAGAAAACTCCTATTGCTTTAATAAATTTTGAACTAAAAAAATTTAAAAAATAATATCTTTATATATGGCGTTATTCAAAACATCTGCCATCAACTTATAATATAATACAATTAAAAACCTAATATCTGTAAACAAACAATGACAAACATAATCAATATATGATTTTTGGGATCGGACTACATCCTAGTTGCTTATGCAAGTCCACGTTACCGGCAGTTTTGCATTATCTTTTGTTACCCAAGTTGGCATCGTCAAGTCTATTTTGGGTTCTCTTTATCCGTTTCATAAGTATGACAAGAATAATATTACTCAATACAAATTTGTCTAAATAGGTATTTGACGGATTAGGCGTTAGACAATCTTATCAGTGCAAATAAAGAGATCGATTTCAAAAACTCGATGCCTTTTTTTCTAAAAATTGAAATAATGTGGTTTCATGAAGTAGCAAAACTAATATCAAATACGAATGACCAAAACATTTATACATTATCACATCAGATCAAATCAAAACCAGATCGAACCCAAATTAGACACAAAGAAGATCGAACATACCTAGATGAACAGGCTCACCAACGATGACCGTCATGGTTGCGAAGGAGGAGCAGGAATCAAATCTAACGAAACGAGCAAAAATAAAACTCCAAGTGAATGAAGGAATACACAATGCAATGCGAATTAGGCCAAGTTGTAGGGGGGTATATATAGTGAGGCAAAGAGAGTCCTTGCCGTAGCACAGGGTGGAAAGTGAGAGTCCTTGTTAGGAAATATTGGAAATGGATAAAGTCCTTACTCCTAAAAGCAATAGTACGGCAGAGTCCTTGATTACAAATAACTGGAAACATGGGATTGTCCTTAACTATAAATATGTCCAAGTTTGTGGTAGATTCATTGGATAATTCCAAGCCCTCTCATCAACGTGTCATCACCAACTCATCATCTGTTGAGTCACGTCCTTCTCAAGCGCGTATTCAGCTGTTATACAACTTGTATTCAAACACCCAAAATTCACCTTATTTATTGTTAAAATTACACCAACAATTTTACCCCCCTTTTTTTTCAACATCCGCCCCCAAAAAAAAATTCACTATAAACAAGGTCACTCTATTTTAAATTTTCAATGTAGTGCAATTTTTTATGCAATGATAAAAAAAAAAATTGATTTTTTGTATAAGACATTTTTATAAATTATTTTTAGGTTTCTTTATATCAACTATTTTGTTGAGTATAAGTAAAATAGTATAATCTAAAACGGTACTCATTCTATTTCGGATAAAAAAAATTATTACTATTTATTTTATCATCATTCTCGTAAAAGCGAATTTGGTGCCAAATCAACATTATTAGTTGCCTAAATATCAATTCAATGTTTATATGGAAGTATATGATTCTAGATATATGTCACCATTTTAAGGGTAATACGTACATTTTAGATTCATATATATGCTATTGTTCACTTCATGAATTTGATTAGACTTAATAAAAAAAGAATATCATAAATCATACTCCTTATGTGCAATTAACATATAAAAAATTACCCTACGTAAGTTCAAATTATATGTATAGTGATATGTAAAACACGTTCAAAACTATTAAAATTAATGCTCTAAATTAAAGTCTTAAAAAATAATCGTAATGTGAATAGTAAGTTGTGAAATGATATCCATTGATAATAGCAGATCTTGTAATTCTTAAAATTATAATTAACGTATATGACTAATTTATATAATTTATTTCAAAGTGTCGGTTTTTTTTTTTGTCTGCTAAATTTTTTTTTATATTTTTGTCAAAATACTAATAGTGTAAGAAAGTGGACAGCTAAGACCTTGTGAAAATTGTGACAGGATAATGTTATTAATTTGGTAACATATGAAGCATTTATTAGTTGCAGTATTTAGGGCGAAAAGGAGTCTGCAGTACACGCTCAACGATGAACATCTAGGATTGAAAGAGTCTGAGTCAGCTTTGCGTGGATAAGATAATAAAATAATAAATATAAAATAAAAGAATATTCAAAGCCCAAGTTCAGTCGGATTGGTCATTGGCGTTGGCATTGAGTCATTGCCCAGTCAGGAAACACAAGTTACTAAAATTAATTAATTATTTGATTACTCTTTTGTCAACACCTAAAATATCTCCCAAATTTAATTAGATTTTTCCTTAATTTTATTTAGGAATTGGAATTAGGGTTGAGCAGGATCGAATATTCGGTCCATTGTTATGAAACCGATCTCGGCTCCGGTTGGAATCAGATCCAAAATTCTAGACTCGGTCCTAGTCTAGGTTGAAATTGGGTCCTGAATTTTTGGAACTGGACCCAAAATCGGGTACGTGATTCCTAATTTTTTCTATTTATTTTATTTTATTTTATTTAAAATTTTGACCTATGATAGTGACTTTGTGAGAGAACTAATACGCCCAACAAACTTGCTAATCGATCGTTGAAAATCAAATTTAATAAAGTGGTAACTAGACATTTACCATGCATTAAAGTCCAATTGGTTAGTTAATAAATAGCATTTGATTTCATCCAAGCATGAAAAAAATCATCTTCTCATATTATTATAGACTAACAAAAAAGATTTAGTAATGCGACGTATAGCCGAAAATTATATCGGCATCGGAAAAATGACACCTAATGTCAAGAGGTAACCGAGCCACTCATACATTTAAAAAAAATTGAACCGGGTAATCGAGTAACGGATTCGAGTCTAGTTCCAAATTTTTAGGATCCAACTTCGGATCCGGTTGCAACCGGTTCCAGAATTTCGGAACCAGTCCCGAACCCTGTTTCGTCAACCGGATCAACGTATAGACCCGACGGATCCAAACTGAATTCAAGTCCAGAACCGGATACCCGGTTATTTTGCTTAGCCCTAATTGGAATCCAGCAAATATATGCCATTTTTTAATTCAATTGTTATTCAAAGATAGCGGCCACTCAAATCTAGTGGTAAATAATTTTCGTTTTAAAAAAAAAAGGATAGTTTTTGCTTCGAGTTTGGCCTCTTCCATTCTATTTTGGTGTAAAATATTGATAACAAATAGACTCAAAAATTAAAGTATATATCAAAGTTTTTGTCACGCGCGTGTGCATGTATGTATGTATATGTGTGTATATGTGTATGCGCACGCATATTTGCGAATATATATAATATGTGTGTGCATATGTGTGTGTGTATGTACACGCGCGCGCGCGCGCGCGCGCGCACACACACACACACATATATATATATATATATATATATATATATATATATATATATATATATATATATATATATATATATATATATATATATATATATATATATGCGCGTGTGTATATGCTTTTCTTTTAAATTAAAAAAATAACACCTTGTACTCAACAACTACAATGAAATTTGGTGTTTCAAATCTATAAAAAAAATGTGGTGTGAAAATCCTTTATGCTCATATTCAATTCCACTATAGGCAAGGAAACGTCAAATTGAAAAAAAAAATGAAATTAAAAAAAAGGAAGTCTAACCATATACGCAATATACTAAGGGAACGAAATTAAATCTTATTGGTTTGGGATCATACTGTTTATGTTATCATGAATTGAACATTATCATCCTCTAAACCCTTTCTAACGACTGAAAACATCTATAATTAATCTTGTAATACTGACTTGGATGAAAAATCTTGGGAATGCCCCCGGGGCTCACCACAAAATCCCTCTGTATGCCCAACCAGTTCCCATTCCATTCCATATGTTACCAAACTTATTTGAACTTCACCTAGCATTGGAAGGAGCAACTATATGTTTGAGTAAAAATTACTGAATATAGAAAGCATTACCCAACATGAACAACATGATGCCAAAATTGTGCAAGGCTATCAGTCAGCAATTTTTCCCTCACAACCTAATCAGGTCGTGTTCTCATATAATAAACATTAGTCATTAATTCATAAACCCAAAATAGATGTACAAAAATAATAGAGTCCAAAAGCATTGTAAAGAAATTATCTCAATCATTAATCATCATTAGATTCAATATGGTACCAACAAAAAGAAGTCATCAATCAAAAAGAAAATTAGAGAATCAAAGCAATTTAGACTTAGAAAGGTCACCATGTAAAGTAAAAAAAAGTTTAGAGAAATTTTGTAAATGTTGAACAATCTATAGTAAGAGGCAAAAGTTTAGACCCCCAAGTCCCGAGGCAAGCCTCCCACCCCCCAAAAAAGATACACTACAGTGATCTAAAATAGATGTATTAAAACTTAACTTATTTGACAACCTAAGTTGTTGCATTCAAACCAACCAGTCACACCACCCATGCCATGAATAGAGCATCAGTTGTCAGATCAGAAATGATGAAGACCAAATAGTTACGAAACATTTATCTATTAATCACTAATTGATAAAGAAGTGAAACCATGTACAACAAACTTTCAATGCGTATCGTGGCACCTTTATAAAAAACCTCCAGGTGAGCGATGTTTATATATCGGCGGCTTAGATTTAATAGATGACTAATTTTTATGGTTGAGATTATATCAAATCCTACCATTCACTCCCGTTGTAGCTGGCATTTTAGCTTTTTTCGAAGATTATCACATTTTTTTTTAACTGTTTGGATTTTTTTATTAGATAATAAGATTATCATGTATTCACATATAATCAAAATTATAGCCGATTTTTTAAAAAAATATAAATGCGTATTTTACTTAAATAAGGTAGTTTTTTTAAAACTAAAATATATGGTTTATATTTAATAAATAAATATAATTGCATAACTTTTTCTTCTAAATAATTGGATTATCATCAATCTTTTATCCTATATATATCCGAAATTATGGGGGATTTTTTTTAAATAAAAATAAAGAGATATACTAACTTTAGAATCGACGGCTTAGATTTAATGTATAAATAATTTTAATGGTTAGGATTGTACCAAATTTCACAACTCAACCTCATTGTAGCATTTTAGGGTTTCCAAAGATTGCTATTAGTATAGTATAGATAGATAGACAGATAGATAGATTAGACACAAAATTGACGGCTTAGATTTAATAGATGACTAATTTTTGTTGTTGAGATTATATCAAATCCTGCAAATCACTCCCGTTGCAGCTAACATTTTAGGTTTTTTCACAGATTATCACTTTCTTTTTAACTGTTTGGATTTGTTATTGGATAATAGGATTATCATGTATCCTTTATTACAAATAATCGAAATTATAAGCGATTTTTTTAAAAAATGAAAATTATAAATGTGTATTTTACTTAGATAATGTAGCTTTTTAAAGCTAAAATCTGCGGTTTAGATTTAATGAATAAATATAAATGCTTAATTTTTTTTTTTTACATAATTGGATTATCATCAATCTTTTATCATGTATATCCAAAACTATGGCAGATTTTTTTAAAATAAAAATAAAGAGATATATTAGCTTTAGAATCGATTGTTTAGATTTAATGCATAAATAATTTTAATGGTTAAGATTGCACCAAATTTCGTAAATGACTCTCATGCAGCATTCTAGGGTTTTCTAAGATTGCTATTAGTATAGTATAGATAGATAGATAGATAGATAGATAAAAATAAAGCAGTATTTTGCTTAGAGATAGACGAAAGTTATAAATTTTTTTTAAACTTTAAAATCAAGAGTTTAGATTTAATAAGTGGATAATATTTGTGGCTAAGATTACACCAAGTCTCTCAAATCACTTGCGTGTTAATATTTTAGGATTTTCTAAATATTATTATTAGTATATTGTAGATAGATAGACATACTAGATGCAAAATTGAAGGTTTAGATTTAATAGATGACTAATTTTTATTGTTGAAATTACATTAAATTCTGTGAATCACTCCCGTTGTAGCTAGCATTTTAGGTTTTTTGAAAGATTATCACTTTTTTAACTGCTTAAATTTTTTTTAGACAATACAATTATCATGTGTCATTTATCAAATATAGCTGAAATATGAATGATTTTTTTTTGGTAAAAATAAAAATTATAAATGGGTATTTTACTTAAATAAGGTGGTTTAAAAAAACTAAAATTTAAGGTTTAAATTTAATGAATAAATATAACTGCCTATTTTTTTTAGATAATTAGATTATCATCTATCTTTTATCATATATATCTGAAATCATAGGGGATTTTTTAAATAAAATAAAGAGATACCCTAACTTTAAAATAAATTATTTAGATTTAATACATAAATAATTTTTATAGCTAAGGTTACATCAAATTCCGCAAATCACTCTCATTGTACCATTTTAGGGTTTTACAAAGATTGCTATTATAATAGTATTGATAGGTAGATAGATAAATGAATAAAAATGAAGCAGTATTTTACTTGAAGATAGACGACAGTTACAAACTATTTTTTTTTAACTTTAAATCAAGAGTTTAGATTTAATGAGCTGATAATATTTGTGGCTAAAATTAGACCAAGTTCCGCAAATCACTCTTGTGTTAGTATTTTAAGGTTTTTCAAATATTGTTATTAATATGGTGTAGATAGATAGATAGATTAGATACAAAATTGAAGGTTTAGATTTAATAGATGGCTAATTTGTATTGCTGAGATTACATCAAATTCTGTAAATAACTCCCGTTGTAGCTGGCATTTTAGGTTTTTCGAAAGATTATCACTTTTTTTAACTATTTGAATTTTTTTTCGATAATACAATTATCATGTATTGTAAAACCCCGAAAATGCATATTCGTAGTGGTACTGTGCAGCAGCTTAGTAAAGTTTCGGGGACGAAACTTTCTTAAGTGGGGTAGTACGTAAGATCCTGGAAAATCAAATTGGGAGACCTTACAACGCGGACCGACCTTCGTAATCCAAGTTGTTCTAAAACCTCTTTCGCCACGAGTTGTGTCTTTTAAATTTTTCTAAAATATTTATTTATTTATTTTTCACCTAGAACATTTTGTTTTTCCCGATTTAAATATTTACGTATTTCGCCTCATAACTCAATACTTACTCCTTTCATTTATTTTTCCCTCCTATCTATTTTATTTTGAAATTTAGTTTTTCCTCCCAAATTCATCCAAATCAAACCCTAAAATATATCTTATTCTTCCTTCCTTTTTCTCAATTTTCTCTCTTTCCTTTTCTTCTTTTCCCTTCTCTTTTTATTTATTTCCTTCTTTTTCTTTTCTTTTTCCTTTCCTTGTTTTTCCCCCCATACCCGCTACCCTCTCCCCCTAGAAAACCCTAAGCCGTGGCTAAACCCCCCCTACGTTATTTCTCTTCTCTTTTTCTCTCTTCATTTCTCTCTCTCTCTCTCTCTCTCTCTCTCTCTCTCTCGTTTTCTCGCTCGTTCTCTCTCTCATTCCTCTCTCTCCCTCTCCCTTCCGCAGCCACGCCACCATCGGACCATCACAGCCACCACGCCGTCTCCTCCCTTGCTGGTAAGTGGAGTGCATTCCATGCACCCCATGCATGAGTATCCCAATCCTTTGAAATTCTTTTTTTAAAAAAATAGATGTATGAATCATGGTTTATGCAAATTCAAGTAGGAAATATTAAACTCCATTTTTTTTATGTTATTTTCATATTTGAAGTACGAAGAATCCAACCCCCAAATCGCCTTTCTACCAAATCTACATCAAGATAAACGTGCTATGTTCTCTTGAAGTTTTGGTATCAAATTGTAGGGTTCCTTGACTTAAGCAACTTGAGTTAGGGGGGAAGGGCCATTAGATTGTTACGAGAGTTATTCCGAGACTAAAAAAGGTGTTCATTGGGGGGAAAAGATTGGGTTTTGGATTGATGTTTGATCGGAGGCATGCCACTGTTGAAGACAGAAAATACATGTAAATTTAAAAAATTATGTCCGTCGATATTATGGCCTAAAAATTGTCAAATTCGGAGGGTAGATATGCCAAGGCGTTCTCTGCGTTACTCCTTTTGAATTGATGGGTTTCGATGTATAGCGAGAGAGTTATGGTCTATTTATAGGAGACTGTCCGGGTTGGGATAGTTAGGGATAGTTTGTCTAATTTAGGGTTTTTGGCCTAGGTACTGAGAGAATTAGCAAAAACACAAAATACAAACGTTATAGAGGACACGCTCCTCTTTCTGGAATGGGCAAGAAATCAAGTTTTGGACGTCCGGTGTGCACATTATGGGACTAGGAAGTCGGGTTAGAAAATCTGAGTTGGGCCCATCGGGCTGGAAAGTGGGCTGCAGTTGCGGTCACTTTGAAAATTCACCCAGGGTAAGTCGGTAAGCCAAAAATTGTCAAATTTTATAGTGAATTTCTCAGGATGTTTTGCGCATCCTCGTTTTGGAATCGGGCCGATGAGGGTGGCGTAGCTCACGTCACGGCCAGTTTACCATGGACTGTCCAAACTAAGACGGTCAATAATACCGCTAAAATATGTGAGAAAACGACCGAGTTTGGGATGGAATTGGGCGGTATCCTGAACATGATAAGGGTAGGGGACGATTAAAAGTTTCTAGATTGGGTTAGAAAATTTAAATTGGACATCGGGTCCAGAAGTTGGGGCCTCTGGAAAGCGGCCTAGATTCTGGCCGAGACTGGACCCTAGTGTGGGCTTGAATTGGGGGTCCTGAAGGTATGGGTAAATTGTATAAAATTTTTGAAAGAGAGAAAAAGTCAGGGGTATAATCCATTTGAGTTTAGACTGAGTGTAGCCTATGTTTTAACCCAGGTACGGTACAGTAAGTTCGGAATAGTAACCGAGCCCGTAACTTATAAGGTATTCAGGTAACAATCATGCCCTAACTCTTCCCCGCGTTGTTGCAATTGTGTATGCATTGTTGCAATTGTGAGAACTGTTTGTTTGCTGATTTAAAGGAACGATAGCATGAGTTAACTGAATGTAATGGAGTAGTAGAATCTGTATGATGTGATATGCGATGAAGTTGAGATCTTGTCATGCATTGTTGGAAATTCCTACTTTCCTACCGTAGTGTAGTCATTGGCGGAGGTGGCTGAGATTGAATAAACTTAACTATGCTAAGTTGACCTTTAATAAGGAAAAATGATATCAATAACTGGAAAGGCTGAGTTGGGTGAAATTTAATTTGACTGTGTTAATTGATGGTCATTAGCCTTCCTCGAAAAAGTGGTGCATGCATGTGAGCCGCCACGTGCTCTGCTAAGACGTGGGCCAGGTTAGCGGTAACCATCCCTGTTGATGGTAGGTTAGGAAACGGTTAAGCAGTAACCGCCTGAGTAGAGTTAGGCCAGCAATGAGTTAAGCGGCTGTGTGAAAGTGAAGTGCAAGCCATGAGAACCAGTAGGGTCGTTCACCTAAAACCTGACTGTTGTATTTGAATCAATAATTATAAATTTACAGCTCTAAGAACTGGTCACCATGGAAGGCTAGGTTAATAAGAAATGTAATTTGGGAGTCTTGCTATTTTCCACACCCCCTTAAAATATTTTCAAAATAAATTTGTGTACATAGTTGACTGTTAGAGGTGATTGTTTACTGAATTTATCTCACTTTTGTAAAATATTTTATTTTTAGGTGATTTAGCTGTGCATGGGACTGGGGAACAAAAAGTAGAACGAGGCCTGAATGCATGAGTCCAACGCGCTGGAAGTTTAGTGTTAAGACAAAGTTACTATGAACATTTATTGATTTAGTTGATGTTATTAAAGTTTGAACAATGTGGAGGTTGAAATATTATTAAGGATTTTTGTAATAATTATTACTTCGATATCCAGCCTGGTATCTCCAAGAAGGAAATACGGCGGTAACACCCCAATTAGGTTCCATTGCCATGTGGGATAAAGATTAGTAAATAAGAAATGAAATTAGAGTTTTGAAGTGTTACATGTATCCTTTATCAAATATAACTGATATTATGAATGTTTTTTTAAAAAGAAAAAAAATTATAAATGGGTATTTTACTTAAATAAGGTTGTTTTAAAAAACTAAAATTTTCGATTTAGATTTAATGAATAAATATAACTGCCGAATTTTTTTCCTAGATAATTGAATTATCATCTACCTTTTATCATGTATATCTGAAATCGTAGGGGATTTTTTAAAATAAAATAAAGAAATATCTTAACTTTAAAATCAACGGCTTAGATTTAATACATAAATAATTTTTATATTTAAGATTACACCAAATCCCGCAAATCACTCTCATTGCATCATTCTAGGATTTTGTAAAAATTGTTATTATAATAATATAGATGCTTGTAAATTACAATCACTAAAGGACATTAAGACCTACTTTTACCCTTGCCTATATTTAATCTCAAAAATTAAGTTTCAGGCCTAAAATAGAGGAAAATCATATATATTAAAAGTTGGATTGAACTTATGTACGAGCAACACGTGGGATGCCACATAGAATGCTATCTAGGGTACCACTTGGGATAAGAATGCCATGTAAAATAGCAACATAAAAGTCTTCTATTATGTAATTAAAATGGATGTAGGTTATCAATGCAATTTTAATTCAATTTAGTGCTAACCTTTCTCATATGTTATGATTAATTAGTAATTGAATTTTGTCTTAAAAAACTTAAATATAGAATTAAAAAATGATTTAGATGTTACCCGGGAAAAAAAAAAAGTGAAGTGTGTTAGACATTATTTTTGAGGTAAGCATATTTTGGAAATCTAAATCTAAGTATATTTGTTTTTATATATTTATTTTTGAGTGAATATATTATGAGTTGACACTTGAATGCAGATTAGGTTGCTTATTTTACATACTATAAAGCTTGATTACTTAAGCATGTTATATAATTGGATTGAGATAATATAAAATACATTATGACCTTAATGTGATTATGAATTTCGCTTACGACTACTTTAAGTTGGTACAATATTTAGTTGCTTTTCACATTTGTAGCATACATTCACAATATTAAAAAAACATTTTAGTGATTTATTGAATTTATACTTCACTTGAGATTATATTTTGCGCTCAAAAATCACATAGTATAATTAGTTCTTTTAGCAAATTTAAATTTAAATTTGATAAGTAAATTAATATATAAGAGTACTTTATCTATATTTCAACAATAGACCATAATTGCCTTCATAAATTAGTAGTATTCCCCTCCTCCCTCCCAAAGGAACGTTAAAAATTTTCCTAAATTCAAAGTGTACTAAAATTTCTTCATCTGCTACTAATCTCCTGTCTTCTTTTTTTATTTTTTTTCATTTTTCTTTGTTGGTTTTTTTTTCCTAAATAATTATACACCAAAGAGATAAAATTAAGATCAAAGACTTATCTGTTTTTTTGTTACTATTATCAATAATTTTTCTATACTTTGTTGATCATGAGAATAATTAATCAAATTTATTTTAATTCAAACCATGGTTCAAATAGCTGAAAGGACCATAATCACAATTAAATAATATTAAACGTGTAGTTAAACTATTAAAATAATCTACAACGAACATATGAAGTAAGTGCATGAATAATAAATACAATTAAACCAACAGAAATCTCTAGGGAAAAAATGCACCTTTTGTGATGATTATTAGTTTTAAATAACATGCATGACCCTATAAAGTTGACATTTGGTCTCACATATGCTAACTAATCTTTTGCTGATTTATTCTTATTGGTAAATTACCTTAGTATTTCATTTGAATGTCCTCTTTAATATTATATAACCTTTGCTAGATACATCATTATTTCATTTTAATGCTCACCTTCAATTATTATATTATATATTATTTTTGAAATTAATTACCTCACTATCTCGACCGCTACTAATTTCACATAGAGTTTATCTTAATTTGTAATTCCTATAAATAGGGACTTAATTCTATAATATCTCATCTAACTTTGTGTTGTCATTTGACCATTTTTTAGTTATGGACGGATATAAAAATGAATTCTAACAAGTGTTGGTTGGTTAAACAGAAGAATATTATTCTTTTCTAAATCAACGTCAGAATTAATGCTACAATTCCTATAATTATTTGACACTCATCTGAGACAAAGTGACTATTCGTATTAAAAAAAAAGGAAATTTTCTATTCATATTTGTTGTGCAATTACTATAAATACAAGGTAAGGACAATCATTAAAATATGTAAGAGTTTACCTTCTAAAATTGGTATTAAATCATGGACAACTTAACTGCAACATCATGGGTGACTTCACTAGAGGATTTGAAGTTTATCATTAAATATGGCAATACTATGAAAGACGCGCAAGAAACGTTGTTTACAAAGAAGTGTCAACAATTCACCAACGGTATGTACGTATTCAAAATAACTTCACTACTGTAAATTACCCAAAAAAAAGACTAATTGGCACTATACATCTTTTAGCGTTAGTAAACTCCTACAAAATGTTAGTTCTAATTGTGCAAAGACCATAACATATGATGACTCTTACAATTAAATATAATTGGAGATTAAAATAAAAACAATTAATAAATTCCTCAAATATTGTGAAGGCAACTCCAGACAGATGGGATATACTAGAAGTCCATAATTAAATGTCTTGCTGTAAGTAAGTAGAAATCAATACAAAAATATTATCGTATATTTTTTCACTAAATGTATAAGCATGTAAAAAATCAATATATGCATTTAATAACGCATCGTTGATGACAAGTATTTAGGAACAAATGAAAAATCAAAATCTAACTTAGTATAATATGTTTTACTTTTACGGGCTACTTAATCTGAGAACGGAAGTTGTTGACTAATAGATAGTGAAAACAACAAATCTGATATGTTATTAAATATTTTATATTAGAACTATTTTTTATACATTACATTTCACATTGTCATATGATTTATTTTTAACAATAAAGTCCAAGTTTAAGAAAGACAATACTAAATTATTAAAAATATTATTGTTTTTCTTTGCTCTTTTGCTCCCACCATTAATATAATTATTTCACAAAATTATCTTAAACTTAAAAAAATCACTCAATCTTAAATTACATAATATCTTAAAATTAAAAAAATTAAAAACTTTTTAACTAATATGATTAAAAAGATAAACTACACATTAAAAATAAAGTTAAGCATACCTATCCACCGACAAAGTGCCACATCACTATTTTTGACAGCTCGTCAAGTGGCCCGGCTTAATTCCAGCCAGGTTTTTGAAACAGCTTAGATGTGACATCGGGGCAGACACCTTTTAGTGCATGGAAAAGAAAACATTGGAGTCGAGTAGTCGTACCTTTCTCAGAAGCCACTTATGAAGCCAAAGGTGTGTTATTTTCGGTGGTACATTAGAATTGATAAAAAATAAAATTAATTAAAATAAATTAAAATAGATTAAAGTCAATTAAAATTAATATTTTTTTATTAAAATAGATTAAAATTGATTGAAATTGATAGAAAATGATATATTTTTTAAAATTGGTTAAAATAATGAGAATAAGATTTTGAAGGAGGTGGGTTAAAATTAACTGAAATGGATTAAAGTAGATTGAAATTGGTTAAAGTGAATTAAAATTAGTATTTTTTTATTTAAGTAAATTAAAATTAATAAATTGAAAACAATCAACGAAAAAAACAAGTCCCAAATTAGCTAGCTAGTCGCGTTGGTTTATGTGGTTCACAAATCATATTATAATTTACAAGAATTGGGTGGTTATCACATATGAGAATATTATAGTACGAAGGAAAATCATCACAATTTTGAAACTTTTTGAAAAAACACAAAATTTTAATATTATATAGTGATAATACTCATTGAGTTATAAAAAGTATTTTCGCAATGCAAACAAGATCGTTGATGCCCTTATTAATTTAGGTGTTAATTCAACTTGTGATTTTGTTTTATTTGGTGATCCTTCTACGGGATTTTTTTTTTTTTTAATTTTTGATAAAATTCTTCGGGATTATTGAGCTTCTTTTTGTAGACATTCCCGGGGCTAAATTCTCCAGGAAGATAATCTAATAGATTTTCTTTTGGGGCTTTGTCTGTTGGCGTTTTTTCTTCACCAAAAGAAAGGGGAAAAAAAGAACCCCCTTTGTTAAGTATTGTTACTTTATATAGTAAGACCTTATTTAAAAAATACCTGTTAGCTGTTAGTTGTTAACTATTTGTATTAGCTGTTAACTATTAGTTGTTTGAGTTAGTTGTTTGTATTAGCTGTTTGAATTGATTGTTTGTTGAAAAGTTAATTATGATAAAGTTGTAAGAGAAAAAGCTAATTCTCTAAAAAGCTCTTCCGAAAAGCTCATAGAATTACCTTTTTCAAATTAGTTTTATAGACCCAAAAAGTTCTTCTAAAAAACTTTTTCACCAAATACCCAAAGTAGTTTTTTGACTTGGTCAAACAGTTAATCTTGATACAAAAGATCTTTTTTAGCCAAAAAACTCTTCAAAATGCTGTTTACCAAACACCTTTAAGTTTTATACCTAATCAGATATGTACCCCCTCCGTGCAAATCTACCCTCACAGAGAGTGCACGTAGGCAAAATTTTCCCTAAAAAGGTGTATCAATGATATATATTACATATGTTATTCTTTTTTCAATAATTGAGATCACTAATCAAAGGAAATAAAAAAAAGACAAACTTGATATATAAAAATAAATGTCAGACGATGTCACCTAATTGTATTATCCATTTGCATTCACTGTTTATATTAGTTTTTTTTTTTTTGAAAAAATGTTTGAATAAATTAGTTGTTTCTACGGAAGAAATGAGACAAAAAATTAATTTTAAATAAGATAATTCTAAAAAGCTAATCCAATTGGCTATTTACAAGTATAACTTTTTAGATGTAAAAAGGTATCACAAAAAGTTAAATGATCCTCAAAAAGCTAAGTTTACCCGAAAACCTACTCAAGAAGCTAATAGGGAAACATGACCAACAAAAATAGTTTCTCAGGTTTGGTTCATTGCTCGCCTAGTTTTTCAAGTATATATTATTAATGATAAATAGATCCAAAATTTGAAACACTGTAAAATTTTTGGTTAGTTTGAATTATTAGCAATATCCTAAAATTAAAATGATTTAGATCCAATATCCCTTTTGTATAAGTGTTTTTATGGTTATACTATCTAAACTTAATTTTTTAAACTTAAATTTCTAAATTAATTCATACAGAATTATAATTTTTTTCATTCAAATTCCAAATTTTATATCATTATTTTTCAATACACATACTGTCCACATTTAATTTAAGTTAAATTTAAAGGAAATTATAAAATGGACCGAATATCAAACAAATATATTGTCTCAATTTACGTGTTCATTTGTTTAACTCAAACCCGACCAAAATGTAAGTTTTCCCGCAACGGGTGGCCAGGAATCAGTATATACCTATGTGAACCGTGAACAGATGTGTCACAAGGGATGGAAATCATGGAATGGCGTGGATAGGGCCCATTGACAATGTGACAGACCACTGTCTTTGACAACTAGTCATGCACCCACTGGTATAAGAATATGGTACGAACTTTTTGAAGCAGTGAAATAAGAACTAAACAATATCAAAATATGAATTAATAAACACTAAAATAACCCACGGTTTAAAACGAAGCATATTATCAGTTACTACAAGCTTATTTTGAGTTTCATTAAAGTGACGACTGGACAATATGAAAATAGAATGATTAGATTCATGTCTTATGTCTTAACGGATTTACT